>PVHY01030090.1:0-13700 GCA_004024945.1 Uropsilus gracilis
AGCGACTCCTGCGCTCCCGGGGAATTTCACCCCAAATCTGTGGTTCATGGATGCATGCCCCCCCCGCCCCGCACAGTGCAAAGGCCACGGAGTCCGGACGCCGCCTCTGCCATCCAGCTGGTGAGCTCCTGGGGGAGAGGCCGGACCCACTGCCCCTCCCTCCCCACCCACCCTGCATCCCCAGTCCCCGCCTCTCCCTCCAGCCTCTGCTCCCCACGGGCAGTGGGCGTGAACACTCTCCAGTGGGCTGTGGACGTGCGTGTCCGCGGGGCTGATGCTGCATCCGGAGCTGGTGGGGTCGCAAAGCAAGTGGACAGGTGGGGACCTGTGGGCTCTTCTCCAGGAAAGGTGCGTAAAGGGGTACAGCGGCTGCAGGGCCAGACTTGGGGGGGTGTCTTCGGACTCTCGTCTCCTGAGCCGAGGATAGGAAACACGGTCATCACAACAGAGGGACCCAAGAGCAGAGCTGCCCGCCCCAGGGCCTGCTTGTCCTCACTGACTCGCAAACTCCTTAACTGCGTTCAGCACACATGCTGCCAGCCTGGGTCAGCCAAGGGTTGCAGGCCCCTAGTGGCCACATGGCCAAGCTCACATGGCTCACAGCTTCACAAGATGGCCGATTCCCATCTCTCCTCCATTGAACCTCTCTCTCTATCCGATCTCCATATTGGAATCCGAATCCTTGTTTGCACACCCTTTATATACCCTGATTTCCCGCCTTCAGGAAACCTATTTCACCTTGACCATTTCACTTCTTTCCCCCCTGCATCTCCCTGAAGGGAAATTCCAACTAAGGTCATTCTCCCATTTTAGCATACCTGTCCTTGAAATCTGCAATCTTAAACAGGAGACAGTGGGGGGGGGGCACACCCTATCAAAACCACACTGAGATACCACCTTACACCAGAAGAATGGCCTGTATAAATAAAATGGACAAGTGTTGGCACGGATGTGGAGGAAAAGGAACACTCTTACTCTGCTGGTGGGAGTGCAGACTGGTCCAGCCACTATGGAAGACTGTGTAGAGGACCCTGAAACATTTGAAAGTGGAATTAACATTCGACCCAGCCATTCCACCACTGGGAACCTACCCAGAGGACATGAAAACACTAATTCAAAAGGACACCTGTACGTGCATGTTCATTGCAGCTCTGTTTACAATTGCCAAGATTTGGAAACAAACCAAATACCCCAAAACTGACAATTGACTGAAAAAATGTGCTATAGCTACATGATGGAATACCACTCATCAATCAAGGAGGACAAACATATGTCATTCGCAGCAACATGGATGGAACTAGAAGGAGTCATATTAGCAGAAATAAGCCAAAAAAGAAAAAGAGAGATACAGGATGGTCTCACTTACAGGATGGATATAGGGAAAAGCAAACAAACGAATAAGAAAACAGAGAAAAAAAACAATGGGACTGAACAATGGAGTGAGAGAGGAGGGGGAAGGAGTTGGGGGAGGTGATGGGCACAAATGAGTAGGATGGTTAACGGGTTAGGGAAGTGGGAAAGCCCTGGGGTACACAAGAATGTAATAAAAATATAAACACATATATATGCAAAATTAAAAATAAAAATAAATTTAAAAAAATATTCCTTCTAAAGGTATGAAAAAAATACGAGAATCGTCTCTCATGCCCTTGTCCTTTTTTTTTTTTAAAGATTACATCTCGCTGTTTTTGCCCGTGGAACCACAGGCTCACGTTGCCCAAGATACCACGGACTCAAGCAATCCCCAGCCTCAGCCTCCCAGGTAGCTGGGAAAAAAATAGCCACCACGCCCAGCTATTTTTTTGGAACTAGGTCTCGCTACATGCCCCCGGCGGGACTTTGAACCGCGATCCCTGGCAATGGCCACAGCTTCCTAGGCTGCCACTTACAGGCATGCGCCACCATGCCTGGCCTCCCTTGTCCTCTTTGTAATAGACTTTATTTCATAGCAGTTCTAGGGTCACATCATACTTGAGCGAAGGTGCAGTGATTTCAAAAGTACCACTGACCTCCCCCCCCACCTCCCCCTTGTGGCCATCATCCCACTACTATGGTGCGTTCCCCACACATTGTGACCCAGCACTAAGTCGTCAGTACAGCCCAAAGCAAGTGCTTTACATTGTGGTTCACTCCTGCTACTGTGGTTTCCCTACAACGCATTAAATGTCTCCGGGTCTTCCCCGAAGCGCGTGTGTTAGTACGATAAGGACTTTTCCTCTTTCCTCGGCCTCATTTTACATGTTTTTGCCACCTCCTCTAGCACGTTATTCCAGGTACGTTTTTACCTAATTTCCAAACCACTCGGAGGTCCTTTGGGAGCAGAATGTTTCTACCTATTTATTCTTGAAATGGCTATTTCCATTTTTAGATGGAAACTGGTATTTGAACAGTAAGAGTTCAGTCAGTAGGAGGATACTTCCACTGCGGCGTCTCCATGCTGCAGCCTAGGGGACAAAGGTGGTGCATCCCATCCACGATGTGTCACCCTCAACATGATGAGCTCGCATACTTGTGACTCCTCCAACCAGACCAGTACCCCAGACTGAACAGATGTGTCCTTGCAGGGATGGTGTCATTCGAAGACGTGGCCGTGAACTTCACCCGAGAGGAGTGGAGGGTTCTGGACAAGGATCAGAGGACCCTGTACAGGGAGGTGATGCTGGAGACCTTTCTGAACCTGGAGGCTGTGGGTGAGTGAGACTTGCATTAACTGCCACTTGCAGCTCAGATTTCTTTATGGGAAATGCACAGCCATTATGACATTAGCTGTTATTTCATTTTTTAGAAATATGAACAGATTAAATATTTATTTAAAAATTAAACACTTCAGGTTCCAGGCAGTGAGAAGTTGAGTGCACAGGTCTCTACTGAGTGGTTAAAACTGGCCTCCATTGAACAACCCTTTTAAATAAGTCATCATCATGCACATCAGAGACGGCTGTCAGCAAAATAAGCAGCTAAACCATAAAGTCATTAAACAGCTCTTGGTTTCCGCAGCTGTCTCTTCCAAAGGCTGGACAAGCTGGTCCAAGTCCATCCTTATTTCTCCTCAGCAGGTCCTTCTACCAGGACACCTGAGGGGACCGTCAGGCTGGAAGCCGGAGCAGCGCCTTGGACTGCAGAAGACCCCGCGGACCAGAGCCTCTGAGGTCAGTCATGTTGGGCGGGCAGGTGGGAAGAGCATGTCCAGGATACTGGCCACTGGGCCTGTTCATCACTGATGTTTCCCCAGGTCCAGGCCTCAGGGTGGTCAGTTTCCTGTGTTACGAGAGAGACGGGCTGGAATGTGATGATGTGGGGACATCTGGGAAATGTCGGTTCCCTAGAGGAGACTCAGTACAGATGTAGCAGGTGCAGAAAATATGTCTGAGAAGCAAACACAAAAGTGTTTCATGGGTATTTTGGATATATGCATCGTACATGTAGTCTGCGTGGGCATAGCTTCCTCAGTGAATCACACCACACTCACCGTCACAGGGACAGAGACCGTTCAGGAAGATTTCTCTGATGAGAGTTTCTGTGAAACATCTTCTGGCTATAGATTATAAATCACCAACAGGTGAGCAGACTTGTGAGTGCTGGAAAGTTCTCAGCCCTCAATGTGATTCAGAGAACTGTTACAGGAGAGAAACCTAGTGTGTGTGAAAAATGTAGGAGCACTTTCTCCCGGTAGTCTGTCCTCAAGAGACACCAGAGAGTTCACAGAGGAGAGAAACCCTATGAGTGCAGAGAATGTAGTAAAAGTTTCTCTCACATAACAGTTCTCACGAGACACTGGAAAAGTCACACAGGAGAGAAACTGAGTGCAAAGACTGCAGGGGAATTTACTCCCGGAAGTCACATCTCACTGAACATCAGGGAACTCAGAGAATGTAACCTTGATTTGCAGAGACTGACCTTTTGTCACCCAGTCAATATCCTTTTTCCGTTGGAAGCAAACAGCATCCACCTCTCCCCTCCCCGCCCCCACCTTCCTGCACTGGCGTGATGTCTCTGATCTAGGGACTTCGACACAAGTGGTGAACATTCATTCCAGCCAGGTCACTAGAATCTGTCCTCCCAGAGTTTCCATGGTCTGTGGCCCTGGAGTACATGGACTTTCCAGGCTTACCTGCAAGACACAGGGTGGAGATGCCACCAAGGTGGAGGCTTAGGGTACAGGAAGAGATTTCTGTCTTTCCCTGTCTTTGTGTGAAATGTGCTGGAGGCTAATTTTACCATCTTGGTGGAGAGACAGGACCAGGGGCCTTCAGTCATACCGGGAGTTCCCACACAAGATGGTGAGACATTTCTCATTGTGTGGGAAGCAACGGTGGAGCAGCTTCTTCTCTGGGAGTTGGTGTCAGGAGCCCAGGGGATGTGAATGCATGAGATGAAGACCGAGGCCATGGAGAGACTCATCCAGGCGTCCTTTAGCCGGATGCAACCTGAAACTGAGTTTTGAGGATGTCACATCTCATTTAAACGCCACCTGCCGGGAAGATTCAGGACATGTACATACATGTACTCAGGGTGCCCTGTCCCCCTCCTCTGCCCCTGCTTGGGCAAAGCTGGTGTTTCTTTCCAGGGCTCCCGGCCCCGCGACCAGCTTCCATGCGCCAGCGCAGGCTGGCTGGCACGCCCAGAACCCGTGATGCCGAAGACTCCGATGAGGAGTGGACGCTGAGGCTGCAAGGTGAGGCACTGGAGGCCGGGAGGGCCCCCTGAAAGCAACCTCGTTTGGGGCTCAACTGCCTCGGGAGCTGATGAAGGAAACGGATCCTCGAAATCCTGGCACGTTCAGGAAATAAGATACGAAATAGAGCAAAGGCTGCTCCCGTAAAGGGGTAAAGAGCTTAAAACAGTTACGCGTATGTGTTCTTGGCAGGCACATTAAGAACCGGTAAAGGCGTAAAAATCTGAATGAAGCCAGCCACGGTGACGTGCAGCTTTAATCCCAGCCTAGGATGCAAGAGGCTGAGACTGGGTTTGCTTGAGTCCTCGGGTTTGAGACCTGCCCAGGGCAACATAGTAAGACCTGGTCTCAAAAATTAGCTGGGTGTGGTGGTGAGCACCTGTAATCCCAGCTACCTGGGAGGCTGAGGCTGGGGATTGCTTAAGTCTAGGTATCCCGGGCAACGAGAGTTCCCTAGGCAACATAGCTGGACCTAGCCAAAAAAAGAAATCTGAACAAATTCCAAATAAAGACAGTGAGCTGTGAAAGAGGGTGACTGGCAGGCGACTTTGCTGTGTCTTGGTTAATTCGCTGTTGGCTTATTTTAAAATTTGAGATAGAAATGCCAAATCTGAAATACTGTGGCAGGATGTGGAGATCAGACTCGATGGTCGTGGTTTCCCTGCTAGTTTCCATATTTCCCTGTATGTTAGGAATTTAAGATACTTTTCTAGACATTGTTCATTAATGAAAGAACAGTTGAGGCCGGGCATGGTGGCGCATCCCTGTAAGCAGCAGCCTAGGAAGCCACAGCAGATACCGGGGATCGGGGTTTGAGTCCCGCCTGGGGCAACGGAGAGAGACCTAGCTCCAAAAAAATAACTGGGTGTGGTGGCGCGTATCTGTTACCCCAGCTACTTGGGAAGCTGAGGCTGGGGATGGCTTGAGTCCGTGGTACCCTGGGCAACGTGAGCCTGTGGTTCCATGGGCAAAAATAGCGAGATCTAGTCTCAAAAAAAAAAAATAATAAAACGACAGTTAAATCTTAAACTATAAATCACCAAAGAGCTTTCCAACACTGACTTCATAATATTGTAGCTAGTGAATTAAATGTCATTGAAGACAAAGCAACTAAGATTGTAAAGATCCATGATCTGTGTATTTAAATCACAACACATGATCTTTTCCCCCAAAATGAACCAGACTGTGATTCCGGGAGAGGGTTTGAGGAGCCATGGTGTCTGCCTGGCCAGAGTCACCAGTGGGGAGATGAAATGTAATCATTTCACGTTAGAAGCTCACTTCCTGTCATGCTGCTGAGACAGGAGAGTTTGAAGGAATCAGTCTGTGCGTCCTGGAGACAGCACGTTAGATGAGGCCCAGGATTTCCCTGTAGGCGGATTTCTGATTCCTTCAGCTTGTAAAAGTTGTGTAAGAGACCTGAAAACACAACAGGTGGCCATTCCCAGAGGTTTCAATATGAAAAGAGAAGCTGCCTCCCATGGTTTATCAGCCGCCAGACACCTAGACACCCTTATCTGGACTCACTGAAAACTTCCAACCCAGTGAATTTTCGTGTGTGGTGCAAGACAAAACAGAACAAATTTATCCGGTTAGCAATTTTAAGTGCACAGTACATGGTTTAACTGTATGCACCATATTGTATAGTGGAGTTCTAGAATTTTCTTATAGTTGCAAGACTGATCGTTTATACCAACTGAATAACAGCTCCATTTCTTCCTCACCCCATACCTGGCAACCACCATTCTGTTTCCATGAATTTGATTAATATAGGTAGAGCCTATCAATGGCAATTGGCAGCATGTCTACTGCGATTGTTTTGTCACTACACGTCATCTCAACAAGGTCCATTGATGCTATTGCATATGACAGGATTTTCTCCTTTCGTGAGACTGGATAGTATTCCATTATATGTCTGTACCACATTTTCGTCATCCAGACATCAATAGACATTTTGCTCCCACACATAGGCTACTGTAAATATTGCAACACTGACCATTGTGTGCAAACGGTTACTCAAAATGCTGCTTTAGTAGTTTGGGTTCCAGCCCCAGAAGCTGGACTGATAGCGCAGGTAGCAGTTCTAGTTTTAATTTCCGGAGGACCCTCTTGCTGTGTTCATCGTTGATTTTACATCTCCACAGCAGTGTGTAGGGTCCCCTTCCCCCACATCTTCTGTGTATCCAACTCTCTCTGGTTCAAATTTTTGTGTCCCTAATGAGACTCTCCAGGGTTTGGAAACACCCACCAAAGCACTGATTTCTCCTCACCTTGTAGTCAAACGTCCGTGGGCGGCCTCCAGCGTGGAGCACAGTCAGTGCCAGAAGGTGAGTGTTTCCCAAGTCCTGTTGACAGCAATGTCTTCCTCGTGGGTCTGAACACAGGGATGAGGATGAGACTCAGTGTGAACTGGAGGAAGCAGCTCAGACTGGGTCCCGGATTTTCCCACCTGGGATGTCTGGGTCCTTAGGCTGAGATGGGAGGATGAGCTGCACAGGGAACCCTGGGCCTGCTGCTCCCTCTCTGGCGCAGAATCACATTGTCACCAGGAGCAGCGCGGGAGAGGAGCAGCGACTGCAGCTGCCTCTTGTTTGACGTCGTGACTCAGACTCTATTTATTCAGCTGTTTACCTGAGTGACCCCAGCGACCCTGACCACATGCTGCCTGTTCTGTGCCACGACTGTCACCGCTGGTCGGTGAGGAGACTGAGGTGTGGAATTGGCCGTGCCCGAGAGCACAGGATCTGTTCAAGTGTCATCTCTACACCTAGAGTTCTCTAAGCTGGTTACGAGTTCGGTGCAGCCATCCTGGTTTATAACATTTATACCGTGATGTCTGAACATCTTCACATCACTCATCTGACTTGTGGTTTCACTTCAGTTCCTTTTTGTCTTGTTTTTAATTTAAAATGTCCTGCTTTCCCTGTGCATCGCTATTAGTTTCTGGACAGTGTCTCCCCTCAGGCGTGGGCCCCACAGCTTTCCCACCACCAAAGCACACAGAGTCCATCACCATATTTTCTTCTGCTCTTCCTCCCCCCCCCACCGTTTTCACCCCTCCCCACCTTCTCTCCCAGCCGCTCCCCTCCTGGTCAGCTTTCTGTGGTCAGCTTTCAGGGTTCATTGCCACCTGACCCTTCATGAGCCCCAGTTCTTCTCTGCTGTGCTGACATCAAACATCCCCCTGACTAAGGAAGGCTCATCGTCAGTCAGTTGATATAGGGGCGACTGTACAGAGGACAGTGTGGACGGTGGACAGGTGAAGGAGCTAGGACATCCCCCCTCAGAGCCCCGCACTCTACCGGGAGAAACCAGCTCTCCGCCCCGAGGAGCTGCAGATGTGATGGTGGAGAAGCAACAAATAAGAAAAGGGCTTCAGGACTTAATACAGGTCACACCCCGGTCACTAGACACTCACCCACCTGAAATGATTTCAAAGGCTCCTTCCTGTTGGGGAAGTAACAGCTGCCTTCTGGGGGGGAGGTGCTCCATTGCACAGCTCTGAGCTGTTTGGGGCCCTCGTTCATCTGCCCGCTGCCTCTGCACTGCAGCCTGCCTGTAAATGACGCTGCTCAGAAGTCCGGGCAGCTCAGGGCACCCAGGGGATCCCCAGGTTTGCTGTATGGGCTACTCGGAATGCTGGCGATACCTTCAAGTTAGGTTTCAACTTTGGGGTGGTCTGACAGCAGGAGTGTATTCTCACATTCACCCTGTTGAGGCTGACAGCCAACCTAAGCACAAATGTTTTTGCAACTATCTTGGCAGGACAGGCAACCTGCACCTGTTAGCTGCATTTTCCGTATTGCTTAGATACATTTTCTGCCAATCATTTATTTGTCCTCTTCCTAGCACACAGAGGTTTTGTTTCTCTCACTGCTCTGTCACCTCATTGTCCGGATGTTTATTTCCTCTTCTCTACATTTCCTCTTCCATTAAACATCTACCAGGTCACAGACAACACCCCTTCCCTCTGTATGTCCCTTTTTTAACCATAACCTAACCCTTTGGCCCACACTCCTGCTCTGCTCCCTTTTCACCTCAGAAACCTCACCTGGATTATCCACATCCTCTAACTTTTAACGATTGCATCAGGACGACTATTGTGACTGCCTGTTTCACTCATAGGTATGAATGACATTTTCCAGTATTTGCCATTATTGTGCACAGCTCCCTCGAGCTCCTTCCATTTTGCCGTAGAGGACACCCCCCTCTCCTCACCCCTGAGCCGTGTTCTGCTGCGCGCTCTCAGCCTGCACCCTCCTTCCACAGACCTTGTTGCTCTTCCGGCTACTCTGCCCGAGTGTTCTCCTTCCCTCGCTCTCACTTTTACTGAGAAATTGGAGAAAGTGGGACGAGCCTTGAGACACGGCATCCAGTCTTGGATTCTTACCCACCGATGCCCTTTCTCTCCCCTTCAGAATTCACTGACAAGGGCTGGAGTATTAACTGTAGTCACGCGTATGAGATCGCGTCACAAGCCCTAGCTAACTAGAGAAATGCATGTTCTCTTTTAACACGGGACTCTCACACGAAGGGGATGTGCAGAGGTGCAGGAAGTGAAGTCCCTGCTTTGAAGGAAATGTCGGGAACAGCGGGTCACCTCAGCACACGTGGCTCTGAGCTGGCCCAGAGCCCAGTGACCCCGCCTGGAGCAGCCAGTGCCCCTGGACAGCACTCCAGACAGAAACCGGGTAAGAGGAAAGCACCTGGGGTTTCGTTCTAAGTCCTGGGGAAGGTTCAGAACGGCCGTGTGTGTGGGGTGGAGTGAGGATGCGTCTGGGTTGAAGCTGGCTGAGCTTAGCTGAGGAGTTTGGGACCCAGGTAACCCTGTAACCCTTCGAGCTCCTGAGGAATCGCTCGGTGGAGGTAAGGATCCAGAACTCTGCTAGTCCAAGGCACAGATTTAGGCAAAAAAGAATCAACACATGCACGGTGTCAACTAGCTCCACAGCGGGGCCAGGGGCCAGACTTTCAGGTGCGCCCAGGCCCAGCACATCTGGGCTCGCCACGAGTATTTTCCAGTGAGCACATACGAGCGTGATGGGTTCAGCCTGAGGGTGGGGAGAGTCAGGAAGGAAAACTGAATCAAGCACCTGTGGCCGGTGTGGGGTGTTGCAGTTAAGGGGCCGGGAGGAGCAGAGTGGACAGACAGATAAAAGATAACCTGGCAAAAGACCATGTCCCGTGTCCTGAGAAGACAGTCACTCCAGGCCTCACCACCCTCGCTCACCTGCTCTCCTACTCAGGAACGGGGAGGAAGAAGCCTGAAGTGAGGATGTGCGCGCGGCAGGAGAGAATGGGCTGTGTGTACCAGAAGGTCAGCGAGCCCCAGGACGCCGACCACCTCTGTAAGTGACCCCTCGGCCCCCGCGTGGAGTAGCCCTCTGTGGCTGGTACCAGTCCCACATCACTGTCTGGCCACAAGTCCTCCCCTTTCTCGGAGATATGAGGGCCGGTGGAGCCCAGCGAGGATGCCGGACTCACCTGGAAGCGCCCTCCACCGCCCTGCTCCTCTCGCCTCCAGATTGTGAGAGCTGCCAGGACTTCTTCCTGTACAGCTGCGCTGCCCACGGGCCCCCCACGCTTGTCAGAGATAGAGAGGTGTGCAAGGGGCATCATCCCTACTGCCCCGTTCTCACCCCGCCCCCCGGGCTGAGGATCGGCCCATCGAGCATCCCCGAGGCCGGGCTTGGCGTCTGGGACGAGGCCTCCGACCTGCCACTGGACCAGCACTTCGGCCCTGACGAGGGCCACATCACAGAGGATGCGGAGGCGGCCGACAGTGGACACTCCTGGCTGGTGAGAGCCAGCCTCCCCTCCTCCAGGCCCCTCTCCAGGCTGGGTGGGTGGACGGGCCAGCAGGGCCTGCTCTGACCACCATTCACTGGACGTGAGCACTGTGCTATTTCCGAGGGCAGTGGGAGCACCTTTGGGATGAGGTTGCGCTGCCTTTAGTGCCGCTGCTCTGAGTGGACAGAGCCTCGAGCCGCGTTGGGCACGGAGGCACCCGTGTGTCCACACCCGGAGACCGTCCAGGCAGGTGGGCGAGCATGGAGGACAGAGGAAACCATTCTGGGCCCAAAAGCTCCAACTTCTTTTTCTGAAATGCAGATCAGCCAAGGGAGGAGCTGCCATGCAGATGTGGACGGAGAGGAGGAGTCAGGGGCCAGCTGGGTGAGGTGAGCCGCCGGCCCTGGTCCTGGGAGGGTTGTTGCAGGCTTCCTTCCTGGAGGGCCCCCCGCGCCTCCTCCAAGCCTCCCCTTTCCCCCCACAAGGTTCTTGCAGTTCAGGAGACATAGGATTAAAGCACCACTGCGTGTCCTCAAGGCGCTAATCTCCGTTGGACAAAACAGGGCCCTTGAAAGTAGACCCCTCCATTTCAAGCACTTACCTTGACCAGAGACCTGAACCCGCACCCACCAGCGACCCCTGAACGCTTCCCGCGCCCGACCCATAGGGGGTCGTTCCGTAGCCCACACTCCCCGGCCCACCCGGGGCTCGTCGTGGACACGGATGACGCAGTGTAGGAACGTCATGTCTCAGGGCCCTGCTGAGCCGCGTGCAGGCCCAACAGCCCAGGGCGGCCTGGCTCTTGGGCTCCCAGGCCTGGGCAGGCCGCAGCCTGGACACGGCCTCTGCACTCTGAGGCTCGGCCCTTCCGCTGGCCCTCTCTCATCGGGGCAATGGGGGAATAAACTGGGTTGCTTCAGGCTAACACCAAGAGCCCCCTAGGTGTGTGGGGAGCCTGGGGTGAAGGACCCCGGATAGAGTGTGGGGAGAAGGCAGAAAGGCCCTGAAGGATCGCAGTGGCCGAGGCTGCAGACCCAAGCGCCTGCCCCCAGCACCGCATATGTGCCTCAGGCAGGGATGGGGCCACAGGCTCCATGGCCCACTGAGGAGGTCAGGCTGGAGGGGGCTCCGGTTGGTCACCCCGGGGAGGAGATCGCCAGCCGTGCGGCCCTGTGAGCAGGACTGCAGGGGGCACACATGTCCCCAGAGAGAGAGAGAGGAGGCGGGAGGGGCGAGCTCTGAGGGCTCCTCCGGGCAGGTAGTCCGGATGCAGCAGGGATGGGGCGGTGCCTGGGAACTCACTCCCTTGACCTCGTATCCCATCCCCCCCACCAGGTGTGTGAACTGCACCAAGGACACTGATGAGCAGAACCTGGTGGCCGTTCAGCCCTGCGGGCAGATCTGCCAACCCTGCCGGGTAGTCCTGCCACACTACGAACTGCTGGTCCGGGATGGGGCCGAGGATGGCCGGGAGCTGGGCAGCACGCGGGGCCAACGGTGGAGGAGGACGCGCACGGCCGAGAGAGGTGGGTGCCGCGGGCCCCAGTCCCGTGTCTCCCAGGCCTACCTACGCCCACATAAGTCCAGGCTCCAGTCAGTGACGTCTCACATCAGATGCTGCAGAAACTAGGGATCTGGCTCAGGGCTTCGGCTCCTGGGCGTGAGGTCACGTTTGTGCCGTTTGTTCCGGGTCTCGCTATGTCGGGTGCAAAGCGGACAGTATTGAGGGCCTCTCGCCAGCGGCCCGGCCCAGGCGGCTCGCCCGCATGTCCAGCCTCGCCTGCGCTGGGCACGCTCCTCCTGCCCTGTGGTCAGCGGTCAGCGGTGTGCGAGCCCCAACGCCCACCAGAGGAGCTGTTATTGGTTCCGGGGTGACGGGTGGAACTAGTCAGCGGAGCCGGAGGCGGCAGCCCTGGGCCGTGGACAAGGTCAGGCAGCAGCTCGTGCTTGTGGACACGAGTCCAGGGTGTGGCCTTAGGGAAGCTCAGGAGGCTCTCCACAGGGCTTGGGGAACAGCGGTCGTGAGGGAGGCGCCGTCAGGCTGGGCAGCTGGGGTGGCCCCGGGACCCTTTGGGAGCTGCAGGCTCAGCACCTCTGCTCCAGACCTGACACGGGGGTCCCTGGCCGGATGCGGCGGCCATGTCGTTGGGCTGACCGAGGCGTGCTGTGTTCCAAGGGGACACAGTTGGTTTCTGGAGGTTCCTGACCAGGCAGCCACTGCCCACGTGGCCTCGTCGCCCAGTGAGAGGAGTCTACGCCCTGTGGCCGTGCGTAGACCTTGGCTGTGCGTAGACCGTGGCTGTGCGTAGACTGTCCCACGAGACTCCTGATTCTGACCCAGGCTGGGAGCGCGCAAGCTAAACCAGATACGAGTCCGGGGTGAGGCTGGAAACGGGGCTACATTCACTCTCTGGCTGTGGAGACGAGAGTTGCGATTCATGGCCTCGCTGGGGATGCGGAACTGAGTCCTAAGTCCCTTGAGCCCCACGACTTGGCGGAGACCCAGGCCCGGAGGGGCCTCGACCCAGGATGCCTTTCTGAGAACCCCTTGCCCACGTGCTCCAGCTGCCACGTGCTCCCGCCCCACCCTGCAGACCCCAGGCAGTGCCCAGAGCAGAGGTCTCCCTGTCGTGAGTCGTCACCATGGATGGACTTGGGCCGACAACTGTCCCTTCCCCGGGACACAGCGGCTGCTGCCAGGGGGGTCCCGCAGCCCTGTGCATGAGAGCAGAATGGCCAGGTCCACCTGCGGGGGCGAGTCTGCGTGAGATGTGGGCTTCTCTGGGGATTGGAGCTTCTGTGAGTAAAAGGGGTGGAAAACAGCCTGGGAACGACACGTGGTATGAGGCAGAGATCCCACTGTCCGCAGAGAGGGATGATAGGACTGGGAGTTGGGGAGACCACCCGCCCCGGCCCAGGCCACCTGGTCAATGTGCAGCCTCAGCCAACACTTCCTCTTTCAGGAGAAGCAGAGCCAGTGACACACCCGTGCCCCGCCTGCTCTCTGGCCCTCTCCACGGAGAAATCCCTCAGCCGCCACGTGCAGCGCCATCATCCCTCCCGGAGCTTCCCAGCGACACCTGTGAGCCAACCCCTCCCAGCAGAGGGTCCCTGCCCAGGGCACCAGGACCAGGAGCAGCTTCGTTCTGGCCCCCACAGCTGCAAGGACAGACCCGGAAGTCAAGAGGTCAAAGAGAGGCCCGAGCCTTTCCCTGAAAGGATGAGGCAGAAGGTT
>PVHY01030091.1:0-13681 GCA_004024945.1 Uropsilus gracilis
AAGTTAGGAAGTGAAAGATAAATACTAGATGGTTTCAATTACCAGAGGAATATCAACAAACAAAGCAAGCTAATAAAGCACAACAAA
The DNA here is from genome assembly GCA_004024945.1 of Uropsilus gracilis. Classification (NCBI taxonomy): domain Eukaryota; kingdom Metazoa; phylum Chordata; class Mammalia; order Eulipotyphla; family Talpidae; genus Uropsilus; species Uropsilus gracilis. Next base: position 88 of record PVHY01030091.1, read on the forward strand.
AATAACACAGATTTTTATGAAAATATGGTGGTCTGTAGAAGGGAAGCAGAAAGGGGGTAGAAGTAGAAGAGGTTCATTTAATAGCAGTGAAGTACTAGAACTTGTGGTGGGTGTGGTGTGGCATAAACCTGTTTTGAGATGTTATATTCCCCAAACCTATATAGTATTGGAAACTAATGGTAAGTGAATAAAAACTTTATTTAAAAACTCAAACCTTGAAGAGCCAGCAAGATGGCAGAAGAGTGAAGATACCAGTTTTACAACATAGACAACAAAATAATATAGAGATAAAAACAAAGTCCCTGAAGGAAAACTGCAGGAATATCAATTTCACAAGGAAAAATGACACAGAAGAGGAAAAACTGCAGTGTAATTTTGCTTGGAATGTTGCTGGGACAGAAGGACCCGAGAGAGGGAGGGAGGGATGATTGCCAAATATTGAGCTATTTTTGTTGGTGACTGAAGGGCTCACACCACATTAGGGACTTTCCAGTCTGGAGATTGCACTGGAGATGGGGTACACAAAACCAGGTGTGAAAAACAGAGCCCCTACCTCCGGAGAACATACTCATTGGAATACTACTTACCTACTAGATCCAGGTGAGCAGAGATCACAGCTGAACTCAGGGGGGAGCAAATAGACACCTGCAAGGGCCAAACCCATACTTCTAGAAATTAACCAACAAATCAGAGCCAGAGGATAAAACACCCCATGCCACCATCCCCAGGATGCTTGAGAACATCATATGTACCTGAGACCACCAGCCCTGGGCTTACATAAGGTGAGAACTATCGACGTGAGCCTGCAGCCCCCAGACCAAGGCAGCTCGAGCTGGTGGGGAAGGCCTTGTTAGAGGAACTTGATGTAAGGGTGGAGAGGTCTACCTGTTTTTCCCCCTCTCACTTGACACCCCCATCCCATCCTCCTCTCCAATTGTACTGTAACCAATTCTCATTGCCGTTGTTGGGGAAGCATCAGGCTCACCAATCTGCATAGGCTCTTTATTGATTTGGTAGTTACACATACATACCAGGCAGGGCAGGGCCAGAGTTGGGGGGGGCAGGCAAGCCCCCCTCACCCCTGGAATCTTCACTCTCTGGGTTCTCTCTCTCTTTCTCTCTCTCTCTCTCTCTCTGTTTTGCATTCTCTTGCACTCCCTCAAGTGCTTGTGTATGCTCATGCATGCCCTCTGTGCCCCTTTACCCCCTCTCTCCCAGGCCCAGGTGTGCAACCGCACATGCCACATCCACTGGGCCACATAATCATGGGGAGGATGCAACACATGGGGAGGTGCTGGATATACAGGCTAATAAAGGAGAAGGCCTGACTGACACACCCTACACCATCCCACAGAGGAGGTCCCCTCTATAACTGGCTTCTGTCTAATGCAAAGCACCTGTCCCACTCCTGCCTTAGATTGTTGCTGCAGTAACATTTATTTACAGTATTGGTTGCCTCTAGTCAGGATTTAAAGCACCTAGGCCTTGGCAGCACTAACTTGTGCTTCAGGGGCAGGCTCAGTATCGAAAGGCTATTGGGAACTAACCCTGGCCTCAGCTCTTCCCTGACCCTAACCCCTCCTGGCATCATAATCCCTGACAGGAACTGAGAGAGGACTTTGAAGGAGGTGAAACCTTTACTGTTGGCACCTACATACCTGGAGAAACAGACTCCTTTCATCTACCTATTATTGTAGCTGGAGTTGTGGACTATTTGTAGGCCAAATCCAAAGTTCCCAGGTCATTTTTCCCTAGCCCATGTGTTCCCTGAGGGAAACCAGCTGTAGAATTCTCCAAACCAGAGTTGGATCCTGGTTGAAGGGTGGGTGTTAGCCTGAGGCTACTGGAGGAGTGCTGACTGAGGAACTAGCATAAGGCAGGGTGTTTGCAGATCCCCTCTTCAGCTCAGGCACCCACATTTCCTTGGGAGCCTTGAACTCTTGGTTCTCTCTCTCTAGCAACAACCTCTTGCTCTTGTAGTGTGAGCATCCCAGTTCAGGTAGGTTCTAGCAGTTAAAAATGAATGTTGGAGCCCTTGGTGGATTTTACAGCTTTAATGCTCTAAGGAACCAGGTACACAAGTACAGCAGGCAGGGAGGCTAGGCCAAGTGTATGACAAGCAGGCAAGCAAGCTGGCTAGGCAGCAGGTTCCTTGGCCTCCCACTCCCCCCAGGGATCTTCATGCATGTTCTTTCTCTAAGGTCTCTCTCTGGCTCTCTCTCTCTCTCTTTCTTTTTGGAGACTAGGTCTCGCTGTGTTGCTTGGTGAACCGCAGGCACCATGGACTCAAGCGATCCCCAGCCTCAGCTTCCCAGGATTACAGGTGCGCGCCACCACACCCAGCTATTTTTTTGGAACTAGGTCTCACTATGTGCCCCTGGTGGGACTCGAACCGTGATCCCAGCCCCAGCCATGGCTTCGTAGGCTGCTGCTTACAGGTATGCACCACCATGCCCGGCCTGGCCTTCTCTTTTTTTGATGTTATCTCTGCTCTTCCCCCAGGATGATGTCACCCACCCCTTTATTGCCTCATAGACCCACATGAGCCCACTTACACCTGCACACATCCACTGAACCCAGCCCAGGCCTGTAAAGTCATGGGGAGGTCACAATACCACAGGTGCTGGTCATAGAAGCAAATGGTGGAAGGGTACATGCCCTGATAATTCAATTACCCTATAATTCTACTGCCTTAGCTTCTAGCCACTCTATAGGCAGTAGAACTGAGTACAAACAGGTACAGAAGCATCACTCAGTAAATCAACAGATATCTCATGGTTCTAAGAAAACAGCTTAAGGGGTATGTCCTGCTACATGTAATTTTAATATAAGGCCAACATATCAATTTAAGAAAACTGTTTAGTTCTACCCATGGACACAAAAAATGAAGAGACAGAGGAATATACTACAAATAATGGAACAAAAAAACTCTGGAGAAATCTAAATATAACAGAACTAAGTAACTTACCTGAAGTGGAGTTTAAAGCAAGAGTCCTTACTATGCCTATTGAAATAAAAACAACTGGCAAGCAAAGTGAAAATTACAACAGGGTTAGACTGTTGGAATGAGTCTGAGATGATTCCATTCAAAAGGTCACAAATAAAGAACAGTACACATAAACACCAGGATAACATCAAAACAGAAATCCACAGAAAAAAACACATTTAAAAGCTGGAATGGGAATCCAAGTATAAAACAAAAAGTTCTCAAAACATGAAGAAAAAGAATAAAAGGACAATAGAAGAACAAAGACAAACTATAAAAACAGCAACAAACAACAAATGGCAACACATATTTTTCAATAGTCACCTTGCATGAAAATAGATTGGATTCATCAGTTAAAAGTGTCTGTGTGGATCAGAAAACAAAGCCCAACTTTTCACTCTCTAAAGGAAGCTCAGGTCTAAGTACAAATATATGCTTAAAATTAAATGTTGGAGATAAAAGCAAATACAATTATATCAGATAAAATAGATTTTCAATTAAAAATGTAATAAGAGAAATAGGTATTACATTATGATTAAAGACCCAACACAACAAGAAAATATGATATTAATATATATGCATTAAATGATGGACTGCCCAAATATAAAGAAATTAGGAATAAAATTAAAAAGTGATTGTTTTCTTTTTTGAGATTAGGTCTTGCTATTTTCCCTGGGGAATCTCAGGCTCACGTTGTCCAAGGTACTATGGACTCAAGCAATCCCCAGCCTTGGCTTCCCAGGTAGCTGGGATTACAGGTGTGCCCCACAATGCCCAGGTATTTTTTGAGAGTAGGTCTTGCTATGCTGCCTTGGGTGGGTCTTCAACCCAGGGACTCAAGCAATTCCTAATCTCAGCCTCACTTCATAAACTGTGATTAAAGGCATGCGCCACTGTGCCCAGCCCTAAAAAGTGATATTGACAGTAACACTTAAAAGTAGATTTTAACACCCCCCTTACCCTCTGGACAGATCAACATGACAAACAATATATAAGAAAAAAAAGCCCTAAGTGACAAGCTACAACATATGGATGTAATAAACATTATAGAAATTTCCACCCCCAAACAATAGGATTTATATTCTCACGTACACATGGAACATTCTCAAGGATAGTATATATGTTGGGGCACAAATTAAGTGTCAACAAATTTATGAAGATTGAAATCATACCAAGTATTTTTTTCTGATTTTAACACTGTAAAACTAAAAATTAATTACAAGGAGAAAACTGGAAACAAATGGAGATTAAACAACATGTTTCTCAATAATCACTGGGTCAACAAAGAAATTTTAAAAATACCTGCTGACAAATGAAAAAGATCAACAAATATTAACAAAAAGAAAGACAAAACTCAAATGATCCTATTAATAGATGTACAGGAGACATTTGACCAAACAACACACCTTTAAAATTAAACCTCTAAACAAAATGTGCGCAGAAGGAACATAATTTCCTTTAAGATCAATAGCAAGACAAGGATTTCTACTTTTACCACATCTACTTAATTTAGTATTAGAACTCTTATTCAGAGCAATTAGACAAGAATAAAAAGATTCCAGACTGAAAATTAAGAAGTGAAATTATTTTCCTAATGGTTCCACCAAAAAAATACTAGAAATAATAAATGAGTACAATAGAGTAATAGGCTATTTAATACATAAAATCTGTTGCATTCCTATATGCAAATAAGTGAGAAGAAAAATAAATTAAGAAAATAATTTTTATAACTACATTTAAAAAATTGAATGCCTAGGTATAAATTTAGCAAAGGAGTTAAATGAATCTGTGTAACAAAAACATTACAAAACACTGTTAAAAGATAGAGGACAAAACACAAAGAAAAGGAAAGATACCTATGCTTATAAACAGGGAGAACCGACGTAGTCAAAATGACTGGGGGAAAAAAAAGCAGTATTGTAAATTGTAAGAGTCAGTGCAATTTCTATCAAAACTCCAATATTTTTCAAAGAAAAAGAACAAAAAGTACTAATATTTATATGGAACCAAAAAAGGCTCCCCAAAACGAAATCAATTTTGAGAAAAAAGGAAAATGGAGTCACCATGTTTCCCAACTTTAAACTATACTATGAAGTAACAATAATTTAAAGGGCATGGTATTATGATAAAAGTAGACAAATTAATAGAACAGAATTAAGAGCCCAGAAATTAACCCACACATATATTGACACCTGATTGATGACAAAGGAGCCATGAACCTACAATAGAGAATGGAAAACCTTTACAACAATTGCTGTTGGGTAAGTCAGATAGTCACATGTAAAAGAATGAAGTTAGGTCATTCTCTAAATCCATACCAAAAAATAATTTCAAAATAGATTAAAGACTTGGATGTAAGAACTTAAATCATAAAATACGTAGAAAATGAGTGACATCTTCATGAAATCCACAAGGTCAATGATAGAGGTGTCTTTAGGAACTCAACCTCTACAACAAGGAAAATAAAAACAAAAACAAACAATTGGGACTATATAGAATGGAAGACATTTGCATACCAAAAGAAAGTATCAGCAGACTATAAGGCAGTTTATGAATAAGAAATGCATATCACACATTTAGCAAGAGACTAATATCTAAGGCTTACAAATAACTCATTTAACTTAAAAACAGGCAAACAAACAAGCCAATTTGAAAAAAAAGGGCACAAGATATGGATGCTTTTCTAAAGAGAATATACAGATGGCCAAAAGACATATAAAAAAATGTTTATCATATTCCCTATTAGGGAAATAAAAATCAAAATCAATGCAATATCATCTCACACCTGTGAGAAAGATTTGCATCAAAAAGACTGCTAACAAATGATAGTGGTCAAGAGGAAAAAAAGGAAACTTTATACATTCTTGGTGAGACTATAAATTGTTGCAGCCATTTTGGACCTTCCTCAAAAGACTGAAAACAGAGCTGCCAGATGATACAGTGATCCCACTTCAGAGTATCTGTCCTAAGAATATGAAGTCATTGACTTGAAGAGTTATATTCACCACAATGTTTGTTGCAGCATTATTTACAGCTAACATATGGAAGCAATGTCTGTGCCCAGTGATAACTGGATAACAAAGGTGTGGTATGTATAGAAATGGAATACTATTAAGGTATAAGGAAAAACAAAAATTTGCTATTTAAAGCAAAATAGAAGGAACTCAAGATTATGTGAAATTACTCAAAAAGATAAAGATGATTGGATAATTTCACCTACATGTACAATATAAAGAAAGTAAGCAGATAATTGGACAAAACAAAATAAATTCATCTTGTGGACACTAAAACTGAAATGAAGTTACTGGAAATAAAGAGGGTGGGAGTGAGAGCAAGTGTGGAGGGGGTAGAATGGATGGTAATGGGTTATTTAATCTGTTTTTCTTTTCTTCACTTTTTTTTGAAAGAAAAAGACAAAAGAAAATGGAGTAGAAATTGTCTCTTTCTCAGTCATAAAATTATTCTGCATTTATATAAAGGTTTTCCTATCATTTCAAAATGTTGAATAAAAATAGCGTTTTTAATACTTTTTATTTTAGTAGGTATTTTATTTTATTCTCCTTTGGTAAAATCATCATAAATCTTAACAACTCATGATTGGAGATTCATTTCTACATTTCTACATGTTTAGTTTGGTAGTAGCTGAGGTAACAATCGTTAATGTAGACATTGCATGTTAAAGGCCCAGATGTTTCAAGGGCAGGAGCCATATTTAATTTCTCTCTTCCCCTGCCATTCTAGAGGGACTGATATATGTTTGTTGAATGACTGTGTTTCCAAGATCATTTCTAACTTTCAAATTTTTATATCACTATAATATGCTTAAGAGTGAAAGAATAAGGAGTCCAAACCCAAGCCCAATATGTCAAATTAAATACCGTTAATGTTTTATAAACTTTGTAACCTAAGCAATGTTTCACAGGTAAAGAGATACCTTTTCTTTAAAAAAATATTCCTAACTTATCTCTACTAGTGGCTCCTGGGAATCCTTTATGATCATGTCCACAGTTTGCTGCAATTAGTATTTAAAGTGTTTTCTCCAAAGGTTACAGAGATAATTGCAATGGTGAGCTGGAGGAGTTTCATACTAACTCTCAGGAGTCAACCTTGTGCTGTCTCTTCTTCTTAACTCTGCCCTCAGTGACCTCATACCAGTAACTTGTTGAAATCAGCCCTGGAGGAGCATTTATACCAAGGAAACTGGATAAACTGCGAAATCAGTTTGTTTTTTTGTTTCCTGGAGAGCTGGATTTTTTTCTTTCTTTTTTTTTTTGAGACTAGGTCTCACCATTTTTGCCCATGGAACCACAGGCTCTCGTTGCTCAGTGTACCACAGACTCAAGCAATCCCCAGTCTCAGCTTCCCAGGTAGCTGGGATTACAGGCATGTGCCACCACGCCCAACTGTACTTTGTGGAACTAGGTTTCGATAAGTGCCCCAGGTGGGACTCAAACCGTGATCCCTGGCCCCGGCTGCGGCTTCCTAGACTGCTGCTTACAAGCATGTGCCACCGTGCCCGGCCTTTGTAGAGCTGAATTTTAAACATTTACCACCATTCCACAAAACAATTACTTCAACTATCACTAAATTATAGATTATATTCCTTATATCACGTTATTTTTCTCAATGAACTAAGTTTGTTCATTGGAAAAAGCAATATATGCATGCATGTGAATACAGTTGAAAGTTTTTGCTAAAAACCTTGTTAAAGTTTTATTCAAAAGAGACCTACTAGTGGTTAAATAAAATAGTTTATTTTTCTCTCAGGTCCAGGAACAATTGTCCAGAGTTGACAAGACAGTTCTCTTATCCTCGACATATCACCATGTCTCCAAGTCAAGGAGGTTGCTCCACCTCCTGCGGTCATCTCTGCATCCCAATGATCCAGAACAGGGAAAGGCCAGGGCAACCTTAATCTGTTCCTTTTAAGAACATGGCCCTGAATTTTAGCTGCTTATTTATTACCTAGTCACATGCCCAATCCAGTACCAGGAAGAGTGGGATGTGGGATGTATAAGCTCCAGTTGGGCCCTGGATATCTGGTGATACCTCCTGATTCCTGTAAGTATGGGAGAGAATGGATATGGCCATCTGCTAATGGATATCAACAGTCAGAGTTACCACAGTATGAAAAAATTCAAGAGATACAAAAGGGCAGACAATGAAAACTGGTGCCTTCCCCTAAAATTCTAACTTCTAGCCTTCCTCCCTCAGAGGAAGTTTCAGAACTCTGTACGTATACGTCCGCAAGTTCTTTCTCTGGAGACCAACCAGCCACAAAGATTAAAAAGTGTGAACTGAGATGTCAGAATGGCCTGATATTTAATGCCAGTTCCAAAGCTAACTGACTATTTGGTCTTTGGTAATCCACTTAACCTGTGTGCTGCAGTTTCTGCATATGCTATGTGGAGGAAAGAGGAACACTTACCTCTCTTGGGGTCCTCTAAGGACCAAATGTGACCAAACGCTTGGTGCTTTGATCAGTTCCTGGCACACAATAAGCACTCTGATACAGGCTGTCGTTATAATTATACAGGTATCAGCTTACTAACCAGAAGTTTCTTTCTTTAAAAAGAACAGAGCTGGTTATTATACTCATCTTAACCTTTCCATTTCCTTGGTGCATCTGCTCAGAACTACTTACTCATGACTGAGGACAAAGGGAGGAGACCTGCCTCTGAACCCAAAGTCTAAGTGGAATTCATGTTTGATTCAATCATTCTGACTCTGGGTCTGACGCATATTCCCGAAGCTAGTCTGAGGATCAAGTAAGACCAGGTATGTGGAGTGCAGGGCAGCTGCTGGGTGCTGTCTCCACACTATGGCTCCACATTTTAAAATCTTACAGTCACAGAGTTAGGATGGATTTCAGAGACTGCTGGGCCCATAGTTCTAGAGTGGAGACCACTGATGGAGCTGGGGAGCCCCTGCTCACCTCATCCATGGAGGCAGGTGCCAGCCACCCTCTGTGTAGACACATCAGTGATACCAGCTGAGTTGGTTTTTTTGTTTCCTTCCACTCTGCCTCCCAGGCCAGACCCTGTTCTCAGCACCAGTTCTCAGCAGGCCTTGGGCAACAGCCTTTTCAATGCGCTCCATTCTTCACAGCCTGTGTCCACTCTACGTTTTCTGCCCTTGTTTGATTTGCAAGCAATTCCAAGACTTTTGCTAGGGAATGAATTATAATGGGTTTGCAAGATGTTAGAAATCTAAGGCAGGAGAATGCAGTGGCTGGGCAAAGACTTTGGAGTTAGAAAGTATCAAATTTAACTCCTTGTTTACCAAGTGAGAAATGGAGGGCCTGAAAATGGGGTGAAAATACCTGCCTCCCAGAGCAGGGTGGGGGTTAAGGGAGGTCACATGTGAAGCACCTGGCACAGTGGCTAGCATGGAGCAAGTGGGGGTGGGGTGGTGGTGTGGTTGGCCATCCCTGGGCATATGAGCACAGCTTCATGGTATTTCCCACTTTTTCTCCCCTCCAAATTGCAACTGCATTTGGTCAGTTCTTATTTTAGGAAAAATTTATTTTAACTGACTTGTGATTTGGGCTTTAGAGATCCAGGCAATGTATGATAAATACCTTATCTACCATAACCTTGGTAGGAGAAACTTGGGTGAGGGCTGTGAAATAGAGATCTTGGATTCTTTGTAATAATTTATTGTGATGGTTGTTCTTGTTTTCTGACATTCTTGGTTAAGCCATCTTGACCTCCTGAGAATTTAAGATGGATCAAGGTGAACTCGGCGTTGTTGGGAGTGTCTCTCTAGACAAAACTTTTGTTCCTAGATGGACTCCAGCCCCGGGTGCATTTCTCTCTCGTCAAGGAGAAAACAGTGTCTGGTTATCAAACAGCAGTGGTGGAGAGCACAGTGTGTCCTGGGGTCTGTAGCCACGGTCATGCATAGTCTGTTCTTGTGTGCCTGGTAACATCTGAGGAGTACCAGATGCCCCTTGGGGAAGGCATCCTGGGCTGTCTGGGGTGGGCACAGTCCTAAGTCCCAGCACAGGGAGGAAGCAGGAGAAAAGGGAGGAAGTGGGAGGGAGAGAAAGGAAGAGGAGAAAGGAGGTGATAATGGAGGAAGATGGAGGAAGAGGAGAAGACTAGACATTTCCCAAGGAGAGAACTGAATCTCTAGTTTGGGAGGGTCAACAGGAGTCGGTAGGGAAGTAATGTGTGGACAGATAGTCTTGTATGGGTCTAGCCTGAGAGCAGGGCCTCTGGGAGAAAAAGCTTCTAGAAAGGTGAGTGGGAAAGTAACCAAGAGTGTTTCATGGCAACCAAGAGAAATGGGAGTTTCAAAAATAAGGAATGAAGACCAGATCACACCAGGTAGGAGAGATGCCTAAAATGGTGTGCTGGGTGTTAGACACATGAGGCCAGTCGTGTTCTTGGTGAGAGCTCGCGAGGCTGGAACCAGAGGGAATGGGCTGAGGGCATACCCAGGAAGGAGCAGAGACAGCGAGTGCCAGCTGCACACTCTGAATCTGACTTTTTCTTTCTTTTTTTTTTTTTTTTTTTTTGATATTAGGTCTCGCTATTTTTGCCTGTGGAACCGCAGGCTTACGTTGCCGGGGTACCACAGACTCAAGCCATCCCCAGCCTCAGCTTCCCATGTAGCTGGGATTACAGGCGTGTGCCCAGCTGTACTTTTTGGAACTAGGTCTTGCTATGGGACCCAGGCGGGACTCGAACCGCAATCCCTAGCCCCGGTCGCTTCATAGGCTGAAGCTTACAGGTACAAGCCACTGTGCCCGGCTTGAATCTGACTTTGAAAGGGAGTCCAAGACACATGCTGGGAGCTGGACACAGCACTAAGAACTGCTTTTCCTAGAATATGGTGATGGAAAGAAGACAGGACGATACAGGGGACAGAGGTTCAGAAAAGAGAGTGAAGAGTATTGGAGCAAAGATTTGGGGGTTCCAAATGCTTAAATCTGGGGAACAGGAGGTGGCAGGCAGCATGAGGACAGCACAGCCTTGTTCATCAGCTTGGAGGCTGAGAGTTGATGTCATTCACACCCAATAACTTGGATATTCCCTAAGGAGTAGGAGAGTGGTCCCCTGCTGTGGGAGTCAGTCAGTGTTGGGTGGACTGTGGAGAGGAGTGGAATAGGAGGTGAGGAGGGGGCAGAGGGTCGGGAGCAGCAAATGGAGGCTTCACATTTGCGGCAGCATTGGTGTCCCCCTGGGTGGTGACCCCAGCAGGCCTACTGTATCACCAGATTCCTCTTCCTCAGTCCCCCGCCATTCCTGTCTGACCTTTCTACCCCTTTCCCTTCAGAAACCAAGTGGGGTGTGTTCCTGGTGCCATATCCACACTCCATTGTCAGAAATGAATTCAGTATCACCTGGAAGTTCTCATTATATTTGACCCCAAATCTGCTTCCCATGCAGTCTGTGTTTCGGGGTCCTAATAACTCCACAAAAGTGTTTTCACTGTCCCTTCCAAAGTCAGGTTCCAATCGTGTTTCTGACCCTAACTGTACATTAATCTGTATGCAGAGTTTCACCTAATTGTACTCTCCTTCAATTTTCCTCAACTGCAAAGTCAGAGTAATACCAATTTAGGGGATGGCTGGAGGATTAAACAAAGAGGCATGAAAAGCATTTTGCACCATGTCTAGCATCTGGTATGAGATGAATAGATGATCACCATAGTAACAAAACATTAATGACAGTGCTTAATGTTAATCTTATTAACATTAATAATTATAATTATAGTTCTTCAAACACTTAAAGTAGCTATGCTCCCATTAGACTATGGTTTTGGTTTTTGGGTTTTTTGTTTGTTTGTTTGTTTGTTTGTTTTGTTTTTTCAACTTAAAGATCCTCAGTTGTTTTCACATTTTCTCTGGGACAAAGTTCAAACAGCAACTCTGTCAGAGGGTAGTGATCCCAGGTCCCTGAGGAATTCAAGTAGAAGACAGAGGGGGGTCACTTGGCAGTGATGCCTTAGAGGGCCTAGAACTGAGGCGTAAGTCTGGAAATCCTTGGGGTGCTTGCCAACTGTTTGTCCTTCCAACCTCTGAATTAAGAAACAAGGTCAGAAAAGAGAAAGTGCAATAAGTGCTATTTTGTATCAAAATAGTTATCCCCATCAAGGTCAGCATTGTGATATTAATGTCTGCCTTCTAATTCTTAACATTGGTGGAGAGTCTGAATTACTTACAAAACCTCAGCAGCATCATGTGTGACTCCTGGAGCCACACAGTTGAGTCAAGTGTCATTTTTCTTGATAAAAATAACAGCAGCTCTTATATGGTGCCTGTTCTTTGAGTTCTGTGTTTTATGTGTATTCATCTCCTTGGATATAATAAGCCCTTATGAGGTAAGCACTGCTATTTCCCTATTTGATGGAAGAAATGAGGATGCAGAAGCTGCAGGACAAGCCGAGGCCTCATGCTGGCAAGTGGGGTGCAGCCCTAGAAACCATAGTGATTTAGCTTCAGAGGATTTAGCTTCATGAGGCAAAATGCCTCTCTGCTGAGGACAAAATCCACCAGCGTTCTCTTGGAGTTTTCCCACCATTTCTCAGAAGAATTCCAACCATGCACACTCATTTTCCAGCTGGAAAGGAGTCTTGGGGATCACCCTATCCAGCCCCCTGCTCACTGATGAGGACCTCAAGACCCAGATAAGTTCGGTGATATGCCTTGAGCCCAGCTCCCTGGTTCCCAGCATAGTTTTTCCAGAACCCACAAAGTTAGTCCCTGTCTCCTCAGTGGGATTCAGTCTATGCCTCAAGATGGTGCCTATGGCATCTGGATGCTGGCCAAGGAGACTGGGCCACAGCTTCCTCATCATAGACGGGCATTTCTAGGTCCCAGTCCACAAGCTTGCCAGACCTCGAGCAGAAGTCAATTCAGTCCCTTTTAGTCAGTCTCCCCACTAACTGGACACCTCAACTCAAAAAACTAGACCCTTTCGGTCTAAACTGAAAGATAGTTTACTGGATCAGCCCCACCTTCATTTCTTTGTGCTGAAATCAAATAAACAGCCTCACCATTTGGAAAGTGCTAGGAGCGACTGGGGATTCTTTATCAGAAATTTGATTGGGAACAATTCCAGATGACTAATTATGACTTCAAGGGGAATTTGCTTAATGGTCCAGCATTGGAACAGGGACTCTTCACACGCAGATTGGGCCAGCACTCAGCTCTGAGTCTAATAATTTCATTAAGTCCGTAGATAGTTAGAAGGCACTGAAGCCAGTACAGCATGTTAAGCTTGGGCAGACATCTTTAGTTTGCTTATTTTTCAAAATGTTCCATGATTGGTAGAAGATCCTGTGAGATGATAGTATAGTTGCTGGCTCAAGGGAGGTGCTTGGTAACTGAAAGTTGTCATCATGGAATGATGTTTTTTGTTTTTTTTTTGAGACTAGGGACCGCAGGCTCTCGTTTTTTTTTTGCCCATGGGACCGCAGGCTCTCGTTGCCCGGGGTACCACAGACTCAAGCCATCCCCAGCCTCAGCTTCCCAGGTAGCTGGGATCACAGGCGCGTGCCACCACGCCCAGCTATATTTTTGGAACTAGGTCTTGTTACAGGCCCCAGGCGGGACTCGAACCACGATCTCTAGCCCCGGCCACTTCATAGGCTGAAGCT
>PVHY01030092.1:0-13690 GCA_004024945.1 Uropsilus gracilis
AAAAAAAAAAAAAAAAAAAAAAACAGGATAATTAGGAAAGAATTTTCTGAAGAAGCAAATTTGAACTGAGACTTGAAATAATAAACAGGAGACAACCTGGCTATAAACTACAGAAAGAACTTTCCTGATAGAGGAAACAGAGACAGCAAAGCAAAAGTTGGGATGGAGGATGGGTATCACACTGGCAGGCTGGTAAGGGAGGAAAAAATACATGATCTCCCTTCCAGAGTCACAGGGTTGGACTGTATCTATCTTAATTGACAGGCCAACCTCTGGATCACATAGGGTGGGCATGCAACACATTTGTTGAATAAATATGTGATATGAATAAATAAATAAAATTGCCTCCTTTGCAGGCAATTCATTTTTGCAGGTCTCCTTTGACTTCTCAATTAGATGGCAGGCCTGCAATCATATCCTAGGCATCAGTGTCACCACCCTCCCACTGCCAGGTAAAATACCCCTACATATAACAGCCTCTGAGAGAGTAATTGTGGATAATGGGGATGGATAACATGATTAAACCAGCACATAGTCCATGAACCAAATTATCACCATATAGTGAACTTGCTGAGGTTGGGTGATCTGGGAGAGCTACAGGACACCTGGTGGAAAGCTCCTTCTATTACTGAGGACATAAGGCTACACAAATCTACTCAAATGCTATAGCTGGTACAGTGTTCCCACTTTGGCTGAAGAGTAGGTACATGTTTTCAAGATTCTGGGAATCTTCATGGTGTCCTTGTTTTTAATAATGCAGAGGAGAGTCAAAGGGAAGGGAGACCAATCCATCATCTACTACATTTCAACCCCCAAAACCCATAATCCACACAGTGTACTGGAATGTCAAGGAATTTAATCAACTGAGTGTTCAAGAGGGTATTTTGGAAAAGTGCTCTGAATGTATGACATTTGCCCCACAACAATGGCTTTTTTTGCTCACCTGAGGCTTCCCACACTACAATTCAAACTTCTCTACTCTCCCTGCACCCCCCCCCCAAAACCATCTTGTTTGTTGCAAATATCAAAAACACATACACACAGACAGACTTAGCTTGGGCACAGGTGTTTTGTTCTTTAGAGAACAACCTTCCTTCCAGTAAAGTGGAGGGGGGGGTGGGTTCTTTGGAGACACAAAGTGGAAATGAGAATTGAAAAAGCAATGGAAACCATCTACAATGAAAGTCTCTATGGGGAGCTGTCAGTCACCCTGTTTTCCTACTTTCACTAGGTTTGTTGCTGTTACCTGCTGCATGATCGAACAGTTCTAAGAGCAGAACAATTAATTTGAAACCTTCCTTACTTCAAATGAACACTGACAACTGGTTGTAGTTTTTCTTAGAGAAAGGGGGAGGGGGAGAGATGTTTTTTAAGCTGTGCAGAGTTTCCTGATGTCAAAAGCCGATCCTCCCAGAAAGGTGTGAAGTTATTTTATCACCATTGCGGAGATGATTGGGGAGATTTATAATGGTTAGTAATGCTATTTCTGTCAATGCCTTCCAAATTCTAATTAGATTATTAAAACTTTGCAAATCATTAGATTACATTTAGACTCCATACCTCTCTGGAACTTTTGAAATGAGAAGATCCTGATGTCATAGGTAATGATGCAGTGGTGATAATAAAGTTGCAGGAAAATTCCTCCAATAAAAATCAGTATGGAAAGACAGAACCTATTTATCTTGCTTTCTTTTCCAGTTTCATGCCTGAGGCTAAGCCGTCTGTTGCATAGAACAACGACCTAGCTTTTTCCATCCTAGTTGCTGATGATGCTTGCTCACATGTGGCAAAGTTTAATGATTTGTCACAGCTACTTAAATTTCTTTCCTAAATCTGAGAGGCAAATCAAGAACTTTATAAATGAAAATATATTTGAAAGGAGAATATTTTTAGGAAAGATATGGCATAAGTGGCAGATTCAATGCATATGTATGGTACATCACAGGGTATTTTGATTTATAACATAAGCATTCACAGTGGTACCTGAAGAGAAACAAATTGCTTACTGTTAGCCTAGATTCATTTGCAGGTAATAAATGAACGAGCTCTTTACCCATCAAATAATGGCTCTAATGCCCTTCAACATCAGGAGATGAGGAATAGGTGTCACCCTCTGTTCTCTGCAAGGTAACTCCATTCCTTTAGGTGGAGATCTTAGCCCTCTACATCCCAGCAAAGGAAAGTGTACTTGGCTTACTTACCATGATGTACGACGCCCTTCAACCCATGGATAATAGGATCCAGTGCAGAATTGTCCCTGGGACTGACCTACATGTAAAGGAGACATGATTGGTTAAATCTATTCTGGCATCAGACACAACAGTCTCAGTTTAATCTTCTAAAGAGAAAGGGGAGGGGGATAGACGTTATCTAGCAAGCTGTTTAAGTCTCACATGGTTTTCACGAAGCACAGAAGATTTATGACATAATAAAATCAAATCAGGAAGTCTAAATCAAGTCTAAATCAAAAGAAAGAAACTTCTCAGAATACATTAGAACACGAGAGAAATGCCATAGTCCTAGCAAAATCTTAAAAAAGCAACCGCAAAACTCCTCTTGCTTTGTTTTATTAAAAGTAGACCCTGATCTGCTGAAAAGTCATTGAAAGTCATAGGACAGCAATTTATCACAGATGGAATATTTCAAGACTTTGTGATGATAATTTCTTTTCTTTTTAGAAAGTGTCTCTGTTACCTGACAGTCTACACTCCTTCCTAAGGACACTAGTGCCTTGATACTAGGAGTATTTCTAAGAGTCAGTCAAAGTCAGTCAAAGCAGGCGCCGTGAGAAGAGGAAAGGAGCTCAAAGGCACAGTGTCTCCCCTTTCATTTCCTTCTGGGGATTAACACCTCAGAGTCCAGCTCCTTTGATCTAGACACTCACTCAATCTTTCCCCTAATTTTCTGATACTACTTAGCATAACTTCTCATTTCTGCCTATCCTACAATATCCAAAAACATTCTACCAGCATACTCTAATATTGGGTTTCAGATAGTTTATTTACAATATATATATAGTTACAAATAAAATCATTCCTGGAATTTGCTTCAAAATCAGCTAGGAGCAGATAGTAGGGGATGTGAGAGGGCTATGGAAGCAACAAGACTAGTTTTTAATCAATCATTAGGCTTTAATCATCACCTTAGGTGATGAGCAGCAGGAGAGTCATGGTACAATTTTCACTATTTTTATGTGGGATTAACTTTTCTCAAATAAGGCATCTCTTAAAATCCATTATCTGCGTTCAACATAGTACTTGAATTTTTTTTCCAGGCATGGTATTTCCATTTAATCCACTTCTGACATAATGAACTTGATATATTGATGAACCTTTCACTGTGTAGAAAGACTCAACTTGATGGTTCCTAGTTAATCCAGAGGAATTGAGGGCTATCTTAGTTTTAAAGTAACAAAAAAATGTCCACATTCTTTCCCTCCTTACAGATTCTCCATTGTGGGTTCCTCTTTCTAGTTTGTATTCTGATAAGGATCCTTGCTTATCAAACTTCTTTCTTCTACTTCTGTGTCTCCAGGTTATAACAGGTTATCAATTGGAAGTGACTTTACCCCAACCAAGTGTACCCCCCCCCCCCGCCGGCACTCCCATATCCAGAGACATTTGATCATGTCCTGAGACATTTTTGGTTATCACAAGTAGGAATAAAAGGGTGACCGAAAGCAGAGAGGGGCAGGGCTGTAGTTAAACCATGTTTTTTACGTTTTAAATCATTTCATTGCTTTGGTACAAATAGGATTTTCTCCATCTTTTTTCAATGTCTTCCTTTTCAAGAATGTTTTGTGCTTCAACTAGTGTTTTAAACACCTGACTAGAGCTTCCTATTGTAATTTTGACATATACTTATGTTGTCTCCTAAAATTTCACCTTCATGGCCTGAAAAACTGGATTCCTAATTCTATACTTTAAAAAAAATGCTCTAGTGTTTAAAACATAATATCAAATTCTATATCTTTCATCGTTTACTTAATCTATAAACATACATAATGACGTACATAATGACACCTGTGTTTAAACTTAGTCATTTCAAACTTAGTTAAAATTTTGGGATCTTGACACTAATATGTAGTCACTATTTTCTCATAGGGCATCTAGTCTGCATTTCTCAGTCTCAACTTCAATACCAGTGGGCCAGATGATATTTTGGCTAAGGATACCATACTGTGCATACGTGTTTGTGTGTGTGTGTGTGTGTGTGTGTGTGTGTGTGTATGTATGCAACATTTCAGATATACTTTATTCTTCTATCTCATCACAGAGGGTGTTTTCAAGTAAGGGGGATCATTGAATGCACTCAGTCAGTCTTGATCTGATGATGTGAAAATAGTTTTCCTAATCCTCCATCATATATGCACTGACAACATTAGTAGTCAGTGCAAGAGGTAAACCAATCCATGTTTAAGTTACTTCAAATAGATTATTTCTATGATTACTTGGGGCCAGTTTCATTCCAGCTCAAGGGAATAATTCCAGATCATAAGCAACCCCATAAATGAAAAGCCTTTTACCATGCCCATTACCTTCCATGAGCTCCATTGTTGGTTTATTTTCCTGGGGTCAAGAAGATGAATCAAGAGAGGGCAGAGGGGACAGAAAAATGGCGATTGGTCAAAGTAACAATAATACTGATCTCACTAGTTTTATGTTCTGGTTCCAAAATTTGGGTTGGGAAACCCAAATAGCATGCTAATAAGTGAATTTGTTCCAGTTAAGTTGCAAACCTAACTGAAATAATCTCTTCCACTCATAGTTTCAGTCAATTTGTCACTAAAAAGAATTCATGGGTGTAAGCTAAGCAATTTGGATAGCTATGAAATACACCTACAGGGAAGAAGGCTATTTAGCATACTGTGTTTCTATTCTGGTTCCATCTGGGGTAGAGGAGACCATAGGGTAGGGCAAAAGAGAATTAGAGTCAAGGATGAGTTGTAAATTTCATTGTCCTCATTTGTTAAATTATAGCCTCATAATGTCATTATGGAACTGTTGTTATGAGGAATAAACATGTAATTCTTGGCATATAAGGCTGAGTACAAAGACAACATTCAATAATGCATTTTGTTGGACAACAACTTGACCCAAATGCTAAAATTTAAAGGATGTCAAAGAAGAGCAATTTTATTCTTGAGCTTCTCAATGTGCTTGGCTCTGGAAGAAACACCTACTTGAGTTTGAATTTCAAAAGATATAAATTTATGTTTTATTTGAACATCCACTCAATTTCATAATATGCCACCCCTTTTAAAGCCACACGAGTAGTTTTCCTGGCTCTTGAAATTTGCTTCCTTCCACTTTAAGATCAAAGGAATTATGTAGTAATCCTGAGAAGGCAGCTATTGCATAAATGAATTTAAAATGGACAAGAAGAAATGGACAGCCCCTCATCCTGCAGACCATGTGCTCTCATTGCAAAACTCAGCTCCTGGAATTTCCATTGCACGGCAGCTTTCATGGCATTAGTTTCTTCAAAAGGACAGCATGCAAAGCCAACAGAAGGCTCTCAATTAAAGCTTTTAAGTTGTCATTAGAGAGAACTAAAACAGAGATGTTAAGAATATTGGAAACTATGACATGAGTATTTGGGCAAAAATTCCTAAAAATGAATTCATTAAAAAAAAGCTGATGAAATCTAAATTTCACAAAATTCTCTTTCCAAATAACAGCCACCTTCAGGATCATGTCAACTATAAATTAGTAGCCACGCTCTCAGTGGTGCCTAGAAATGTGTTTATAATCCATGTTCTACAGGAGGGTCTGTGTTGTTTCTGCTTGAAGCAAAATGAAATGGAGGCAGGGAGGCCCCATGAGACTGAATGTGCCTGCACTGAGGTCTGTGCTACCATTTACTCTTCCTGTCCACTGCGCCATTTGGCCCTTGACTGGGATTCTAATAATCTTCAATCTATCAAGTCCTGGCCATCTGCTCAACAGGATGGCCAAGACAACCTACTTCCTTGAATCTGACCTTGCCAGCTGCTCCTTTAGTCCTATAGCTGTCATATCTGGCCAATATCTTCTTGCAGGAGAAAGAATTTATGCTTGTTGGGGGGTAAATGGCTACACCATTAACCATGGGTGTGGAAGAGTGTGACGAACAGCAGGACTGGAGACTCTGTGTGGGCTTCCTCATTTGCTGAGATGATAATCCATCGACCCTGATAGTTAGCAGCCAACGGTTGCTTTAAGAAGCTTAAGTGTCTCATTAGGGCAAGAGTAAGCACTGCCCATGTGGTGTGATTTCAGATGTGATTCTCCTTTCTTTCCATGGATCTTGTCTGAAGAGACATGAACAAGGATGCTGCAACTTCTTTCATCCAGGCTTCAACATACTGGTTATTATTTACCAGTTTCTTTCAAGTTGCTGTTCAGTACTTCCTGGCACAAGCCATTTATAATATGGCTATTTTCTTACAACTACATGTCAACTAGACCTTTTCTGAATGGAGAATACTGGTCAGGTTCCTTTATTGAGAAATTAATTACTTGTCAATAATTTACAGACCTGTCTCCACTCAATACAATAATAGCATCAACCTATTAAGCACTGTCCATCTTGAAAACCTAATTCTTTTCTTGACTTTCTTTTAATATTCAGAAATATTACTCTTTCTTGTGCAGTCTATGGTCTCAGTTTAGAATTTCACTCTATATTTTCCAATGTGTTTATTCCTTCCTCTTGACATCCCAACAATAATTTTCACTCTTTCCATATTGCCACAATGAGATTACAAAGTTGATCAGAATTGTCAGTGCACTGACCACCGCACACTATTTTAAAGTCAGAGAGGAAAGCACAGACACAACGCCGAAAAAGGCCTGGCAAAGGGAAAGAACTCTGCAATGCAGGAGGGCTTTTCATGCAATATTTTGATATTTTAGTTTCCCTATCCGCTCAAGGTAGTAACCAAGTGTTGACTCCTGGCCAAGAGGCATGGCTTAACGTTGAATAATACATATCCAGATTCATACCTTCAGCCTAATCTCATAGGTATGCAAAACATCACAGTGGCATCTCAAAGGAGACAGAAGAGCACCTGTCAGAGGGGAAAGGTACGGCCCCATATCATCTTGTATTTTCCAGCACTTGACAGCACACACTCCTGGGACTGGTTTCCCTCAACACAAGAGAAAACTCATGATTCCTCAGGCATGGGAAAGGATTAATATGATAAGGCAACACAATTATGGATGCTAATAGGATTCACCCACCCCCCTTCAAATGGAGCTCGAGCACTGACATGGCTTACTTACCATTAATTCATAATATTAGTGAAAACTAGTCAATTCTCTAGCTATTCATCTCCAAAGAACTAAGACTGGTGGCCAGAGAAGGCCAAGAAGCAAACACATTTAATACTCTTATTCTACATAAGGGGACCATTCCCCTGCCCCTCTGCCCCTATCTCTCCAACTCATGGGTGTCATTACCATTGAATTGTTAGACATGGCTTGGCAGAGTCTATTGCTGGAAAAACCAACCCAGCAGGGTGGTGGCAAGGTCTTGTAGCCTCTGCACAACTGCAGATCTTGCCAGCAGCTGGCTTGCCCAATACTGGCGACTTCTTATTTTCATGAGGATCAAGCTGTTCAAGGCTGGGTGTGCAATGTCATTTCATCTAATTTTTAGTTTCACACAAAACTCAACCTCTGAACCAGTGCAGAAGGTGGGGAGGGAGTGGGTAGCAGGGGCACCTACAAATGGAACTTCCAGCAGGGCCCACATGGTGATCTTTTTCCTTATTGTCTTTGTTAAGAGCTAGAGCTACGTTCCCAACCAGGAAAGTAGTGTGGTAGCCTTTAGAGCAGTTCAAGACAGGGTCTCAGAAGCCATATGTGCTCCCCCTGCCAGTCTTTGTAAAGGTGGCTCTTCAACTGGAAAAAAAACAAAGCATAGATTCCAACCTAGCAAAGTACCACCTAGGGTCTCAGGCTACAATTTAAGCTATTTCACATAGATATTGTCATGACCTCTGAATTAAAAACAAAAACAAAAAGCACATCATCAGGGAAGCCTGGAGCAGGAGCAGCTTATTTCAAGTTCAGTGACTTGCCTGCAAATTTCTCTCAGTTTGGTGTGGCAGTGCTGGGCAACTTTGACTTATTCTTACTAGGAATCCTGCCTTGCACTGAAAAACCCGAACAATATCAAAGGCTTGGGGGGGGAGAGAAGAGCTGACTGTTTCCAGGCATAGCAAGTGACTTCAACCAAAACACATTAGCTGTGAACTCTTACCCTTGCCTTTTCATTCCCTCCAAGCAGAAAGCTGCCCTGGGCACTCCATTTACAAAAGACTCAGAATCTAGAAAGCACTACATGGGAACTACTTTAAATCCTCACGATGTATGCAGCAAGGAAAATATTCAGAGATGAGGCATATCAGATCACAGGGCTCACAAGATTGATCCCTCTCTTGAAAAATCTCCTTCACGCAGGCAGGGTCATCCTCTGGATGTAACTGAAGCTCAGTAACTAAGTATCCAGATAGTATGACGAGGGGTGAGGAAGACTATGGATGCACCAGATAGACACCATCATTTATAAGATATTAAAATGGCCTTGCTTATCTTTGACTTGTATAAAGAGGTGATGGAGGAATACATGGGGGTGGCATTAGACACTCAACAATCATGCACCTACTGTTCCTACAGCAGCCCATGGTGGGCAGGATAGACCATCTCTGGGCAGTTCCCAACTTGAAGATTCAGGTCTGTGTATGATCTCCTCCCTTTTGAAGGTGCTGTATCTAGTGGCTTTGTATTGATTAGTAGAGTGTGGCAAAGGCCAAGGTAAATAAATCTATGATTAGGTTACAAAGGTTTCAAACCTCCATCTTTCAAGCAGACTCTCATTGCTTCGGACTTAGTCCACACACTTTAATAAAGGGCCATGTCAGAGAAGTCCATGAGAATTCTCTGTGCAGACTGAGGCAATCTGTACACACAGCACTAGAAAACCACATGACAAAAACTGGGCACTGGGGTATAAAGTTAAACAAGTCATATTATTCCTTGTAGAGTTGCTTCCTCCTAGAGCTGGCTCCAGATCTCACAGAGGGGGTGAGGGCTCGAGCTTCCGAAAGAATCTACACATTGCCTTTTCCTTCTGTTGGTTCATCAGCTATGAAAAAGCAGTTCTCATCCTCCTGAATATACCCTTGCCTGTAACAGACTTGAGTTGTGATTCAGATCATAGCTTCCAGAGTATGAGAGAGAGTAGTATGCTTAGAATCCAATTTTCAAACAGGAAAACCTGACAGGAAGAGTGAGCCAACCCCAGATGGGGTAAATGAACATTGATAATCAATTGTGGGACAAAGAATTTTCAACACTTGTTGTATTTAAGCAAATATAGAAAACCAGTAAGCTGTAGCACCAAACCTGTGGCCTTCTTAGTGCAGGATGTCCCTAGGCCAGGTGTGTGTAAAACCCACTGAGGTAAGCTGCTGTTTTTGAGCAAAGTGCAAAGTGCAAAGTAACTACACACCCCAAAGCCTTTCTTTCTTTTTTTTTTCCAGAGGGGTAGTTCTACTCTGTGCATCTTTGGAGCACTGAGATTGCTCCAATAATGTAGTCTCTGAAGATTGATTAAGTTTCAACCTGCTCTCCAAGGCAATATCTCCCAGGGCATCCCTCTGTAAATCACACACTCAGGTACTTTGATGCCTGAATCTAGAAGGGGGACTCGAACTCCATGTTGCCTTTGAAAATCTGAATCTTCTGAAAGAACCCATTAATTCAGTTAGATGTCCTACCTCATCTGCTGACAAACCAGTGAAAACTGTTTTCACTAGACAGATGTGGCAGCATCTGATTTAAGAGAGTTCTGTGTGCAATGTTTTGGAGAACAGAAAAAGATCATTTAAGTGGACAAATGTCTTCAAATCTACAAATCAGAAAAGTTCCTTTTCTGATAGTAGTGGCAATCTAAACAAAGGCCAGCCTCCTCTCTGGGAGGATACATGCTAAGTGAACAGTTCAGCTTTGTATTTAAAATGCACCTGAGTTCAACAAAGGATAAAATTAAATTGCAATGAGGAAAGACAAAATCTTTCCCAGCAGACCTTGATTGATAGAACATGCTACTTGTAGCAGAACAAAATGGAAAACCAGAAAGTTTGTTCCC
Organism: Uropsilus gracilis; assembly: GCA_004024945.1. Taxonomy (NCBI): domain Eukaryota; kingdom Metazoa; phylum Chordata; class Mammalia; order Eulipotyphla; family Talpidae; genus Uropsilus; species Uropsilus gracilis. The sequence continues at coordinate 10,141 of PVHY01030092.1, forward strand.
AGCAATCACTGCCTCACTAGACCAACTTTCTCTCCTTTGAGAAAATAGTATGATTTCTTCACAGAGCATGTAGTCTACTTATTTAAGCAACAGTGCTCAGGATCTTTCAATTCTTCCAGCAGCTCGGAAGGAAAATATGGCCCCAATGGGGGGAGGTGTACATAACATTTAACCAAGAAGAAGCTTAACGTATAAAGACTGTCATTGACAATAACCTGAGCATAAGTCACTCCTTAGAAAACAATAAGGATGGATTCCCTGTATTCAATGCAGTGAGTTTATCTTAAATAGCAACTTGGTAGATAGGGACAGTGGCATGGTTAAGTGCAGTTTTTGAAATCAAGCTGATTAAGACCCAGGTTCAAAATCCTGCTCTTCTAATAGCTCTGTGATGGTGGGAAAGTTAATTATGGTATCACTGTGCCTTACTTACCTCATCTGTATAACAGAGACTATCTCCCCCAATCTCAAGGAGTTATTAAGAGGACTAAATGAACACATCTAACTCTTTTAAAAATATAGTCACATTTTCTCTAAAGAAGCAGGCATGCCCTGCTTATACCTTACCAGGCAGACACATATGCACATAAACATAGTTGCAAATATAACCCCAATTTTGATTACAGAGCCTAAAAGCCTTGCATTTCAAGTTAAATTCAGTCAATCATGATGTCTTCACCCTGACATCAAATCTTTCATTTCAGTAAAATGATACCAATTTTCAACCTTGAGACTAAAGTTGAAACTGAGGAATCATTTTAATTTCTCCCTTTCTTGTCACACCCACATGTGCTAGAAAGTCCAGAATCTAAAATCCAGTCTACCATCTACACATAACTCAAATCTGTCCATCACTCTCTCCATCCTCCCTCTAGTCTAGGTCACTCCTAATTTGGACTTAAATGATAACCATCAGTCTATATAAAAGGCGTCCCTGCTTTCTCTACTACTACTACTACTACTACCCCTTCAAGTCCTTCTCTAAAGAGCTTAGATCAGTGGTTCTCCCTCTGGACTTTTTTTTTTTTTTTTTGATTGCACACACACACACACACACACACACATTATTATTGTCAACCCCAAGGTTCTCCCATCACTTTATCTCTTGTGCCTGCCCCGATTTCACTCTCCTCCTCCCCTTCTCTTGCTCTATGCTTTAGTTATGTAGCAATTTTAAATTTTTCTTGTCCAGTTTGTTTATTTTCTCTAAATCCCTCACACAAGTGAGACCATCTTTTATTTCTCCTTTTCTTTCTGGCTTATTTCTGCTAACATGATTCCTTCTAGCTCCATCCACGTTGCCACGAGTGACGTTTGTCTTCTTTGATTGATGAATAATATTCCATTGTGTAAATATACCATATCTTTTGCAGTCATTCCTCAGTTTTGAGGCATTTGGGTTGTTTCCATATCTTGGCAATTGTAAATAGTGCTGCGATAAACATCCAGGTATGTATCTTTTTGAATTAGTGTTTTTGTGTCCTTTGTGTAGATTCCCAGTAGTGAGGTTGCTAAAAAGCTTTTGTAAAGCAAAAGGGACAATAACCAAAACAAAAAGAAACCCAACTGACTGGGAGGAAAATTTTGCCTTCTACACAAGTGATAAGGGTCTGATAACAAAAATAGACAAAGAACTCACACAACTTAACAAAAACAAAGCAAAAAGCCCAGTCAAAAAGTGGGGCAAAGAGCTAAAAAGACACTTCTCCAAAGAGGAGATACAAATAGCCAATAGGCATATGAAAAAATGCTCAACATCACTCATAATCAGGGAAGTGCAAATAAAAACCACACTGAGATACCAGTAAGAATGGCCCATTTAAAAGAAAAAAATGGACAAGTGTTGGTGTAGATGTGGAGAAAAAGGAACTCCTACACTACTGCTGGGAAAGCGAACTGATTCAGCCACTATGGAAGGCTGTGTGAGGACCCTCAAACAACTGAAATGGACTCAGTTTTTGATCATCTTTAAAAGGATGGAGGTAGAAGAGATAATGCTAGCTGAAATTAGAAGGATAAGTATAAATACTGATTAGTCTCACTTATATGTGGAATACAGATAAACCAAACCAAAGGTTGAATCAAAACTAGAAAGCTGATAGTAGAACAGAAGCATAAAGTAAAAGAAGGGAAAAGAGGTGAGCAAAACTGTGATGACAGTACACAGGTGATACGGTAGAGGGTGAACTATGTGACTACAACTATGTAAGACAAAAAATTACCCATAAACAATAAATAAAAAGAAAACAAGAGCAATGATGAAACATTGTTCTGATAGACCTGGGTTGTTGCCTGGGTGTTTGGATGTTTGAATGGTCCAAAGCTGAATCTGAAAGTGAGAACACTGGGTTAGCATGATCCTTAAAAAATAAAGTCAGTCACAAAGCACAACTGCTTAAAAGTTCTCTTGGATCTGGGCTCCAATCACCTCCAGATTCTTATTGCCACAATTTGCCACGGTTAACTACAGCCCTATTCCCTCCTCCCTCTTCTTCAAATCCTTAGATTATTTCACTGGCCCCAGGCCTCTATTCTCCGGTCTCCACCCCCACCCTACCCCACTGTGTTCCTGGCATAGCTGTTTGCAGGGCAGGGTCTGTCTCTTCATATGTCTCATCTCCAAGTGATTTTATCAAGGAGTCCTCCCTGACAACCTTGTCCAAACTAGTCCACTCCCCAAATATCTGCTAACTTATCACATGTTTAGTTTCCTCCTAGCACTGACTGAACACCCTGGTAGCCCCAGCAGCTTGGGGTACAGGTGGTGGGTACATGGTAGGAAATCCCAGTGGGAGGGTGCCTGAAGCTGAAATAGGTCCAAGGTCCTCCTCCCCTCCAAGTGTCACTAGGGCACCACCTGTCACACATCCTCTCTCACAGCCCTTAGGACACTTGATGCTCATGACTAGGTTAAACACCTGCCTATCTCACTGGACTGCAAGTTCTCAAAAGGCAGACTCACACTTGATTTGATTTTATATTCCCAGCTCCACCTTTGTGCCAGGGTAGAGCAGAAACTAACATATATTTTCTGCAAAGAACAACAGTTATTAAGAGATAAAGAAGCATAAAGAAATATGAGGGAGCAGAGGGGGGTTGTTACAAAAAATTATGGGATTCTCTGTAACAATATAGAGTTTGCTCCATGTCCTAGTCACCTAAGGGATGTTTGAGTAGAGGTACAAAATCTAATCACTTGGGTAAGAGGACATGGAGAAAGCCTGCCTCAGCATGGCCGGAAAGTAAAGAAGGCTGTGGTTGAGGCATTGCTTCCCACTGTACAGACTAAGGAATGATTACACCGAGGAGGGGTTCAATCTTATTTTCTTTCAAGTCACAACTGAAAAGTGGTATAGATAATAAGGAAGATTTTTGCAAAAGCAAAAAAAAAAAATTAATAGATATATTTTTTTTATTTATTTATCTATTTATTTATTTTATATATAAATTTCACAACTTTGTAATCTCAAGGGTTTGCCCCCCCCCTCCCTCCCCTCCCTTCCCCCTTTTCCCTCCTGTTCATAGTTGTGCATTTCATTTTGTTGCTTAG
>PVHY01030093.1:0-13692 GCA_004024945.1 Uropsilus gracilis
CATACAGCGCGCGCGGCCAGGCCGCGAGGGCGGCGGGGAAAGTGCAAGGTCTGGGCCAGGAAGGACAGTGGCTCCCAGGCCAGTGGCTGGGACTGCCCCTGCAGCAGCAGCCCCAGCGTCCGGTCCCCAGCAAGCTGCTGCGGGCGCACACCCCGCGGGGGGTGTGAGGAGAAAGCCACCACCTTCAGGGGAAAGTCGCCTTCCTGGAGACAGCCCGCAGCCCCGCCCCCTCACAGCCAGCCAGAGAAGGGTGTTCCTCGCTCGCCTTTCACTGACTAGAATGCCCCCAAGTGACCTTTTCCCCTGAGGAAGCACGGCGCAGGCGGACGCCCAGGGACTCTGGTTCCCCAGGTGGCTGGGTCTGGGCACGGGGGTCACTGACTCACTGCTCCCCCCCACTCCCCCACCCCAGCGCCACCAGATGCCAAAGTTCAGAGACACGGGGTCAGGGTGGCGAGCGGTGCCACCAGGTCACGCCTGCCGTCGTCACGCTTTCGTGGAGCCAGACACAGGAGGGCTCAGCGCTCACCTCTTGAGGATCTTTTCGGCCTGCTGCTCCGAGATCTTGACGCCCAGGTCCCGCAGGGACTGCATGATCTCCTGGGCATCGATGCGTCCTGCCGGGGCAAGCAAGGGCATGAGCCAGGCCCCGAGGGTCCACCCCGCCAGTCACCACCCCGGCGCAGATGCTCACCATCATTCTTCTTGTCCAAACTCTTGAAGACCAGCCTCAGCTTCTTCTCGTGATCCTGGAGATAGTGGACAAACTCCTCGAAGTCGAGCTGCCCATCCAGGTCCTTATCGCCAGCTTGCACGATTTTCTAGAACACAGAGGCAAGGGTCCCGCTACTTCAGCTCCTGCCCCGACCAGCCTCACCCTGGCCCGCCAGGCCCCTGGGCTCCAGGACACGGCGGTGCTAATCCGTGAGCAGCTGTGGCCCCCAGTGACCAAGCCGCTTCTCTGACTCTAACCCCAAAGCCATCATGACAATTTACCCACAGTCCTCCAAGGGCTGACCAGAACCCCAAGAGTCCACACCTCGCTGCCCTCGTGAGCAGCATAAAGGAGCCCCCGGAGGAGGGCTCGAGGCCAGGGTGGCAGGGTGAGCCGGGTCCCCCTGCACCGTGCCCAGCACCAGGCCTCACACGCTCCCTGCCCGATGTGGGGCTGGCCAGGAGCTTGGCCTCACCCCTCCATGTGGCGGTGGCCCACGCAGTCGGGTGAGGGCCAGCCCTGCCAGTGCCTGCTTGGCAGAAACTCCTGGGCCTGGGGAGTTTCTCCAGGGAGTGCTCTCAGAATGGTTCTTGGGCTGTGCATGGTGGCAGCGCCAGTCTGCTTGCAGGGGAGTCGCGTGACAGAACCCCCCAGCACTCGCCGGGCACCCAGAGGCAGGCAGCTCCACTGGCACATTAGTGGAGTTGACCTCACAGTTGACCTCAACTGTGGGGACTCCTTTGCACAGAGGAACTAAAGGTGAAGCTTCTCCAGCGCTCTAGGCGGAAGGCGTTGTTATTCTCCCCACTTACAACAAGGCGAACGAAACTCGGAGAGGGTGAGCAATGCATTCAAGGTCACACAGCTGGGGAAGGGGTGGGCAGGATTCAAACCAGACCAGTCGGACGCCAGAGCCGCCTCCCTACAGACGAGTCTCCAGGTAGGGGACACAGATGAGTCACTCCAAGCCAGCAACACCCCAAAACCAGGACCAAGAACCTCCAAAGGAAAAGGTTGCCCAATCCTAACCCTCTCGATGAGAAACACCAGCCAATACAGACTTTAAGGCCTCTGGAGGCACCCAGGCCAGTCGGCCTTCTCCAGGGGTGCCAGCCCTGCCCGCTGAGCCGCCGCGTGATCAGCCAAGACAGGGTTGTGCTGCCGACCGTGCCCGGGGAACAGCTCACCGCGGGCCGGTGAGGCAGACCAGGCCTGTGTTCTCTGGCGCCTGGGGTGGGGCGAGCCCCCGTGGGCGCCCGTGCTGTCGGCCGGGAGTGGTGGTGGCTACCAGCCTAGATTCAGGCAGGGATTCAGGCGGAAGTAGAACCCCAGACCATGTAGGGGGGAGGTGAAGGTTTGGCATCTGGGCTGCCCAGGCGCCCCGGGACACAGACGCCCCCGGACACGCTCACGGCAGCAGATGGCAAGACGCTCTCCCAGCGCCTGCATCTGCCTCTGACCGCAGCGGCCCCGTGGTGACCCGGTGTCGGGAGCCGGGTGGGCAGCCAGGCGAGCTGCTCCCCCATCTCCGCTGACAGCGAGTCTCTGCTGCCTCCCAGCCCCAAGCGACATCTGCACCAGCACCTCAGCCCCACAGCTCCGGGAGGGTCGGCCAGTGAGGAGCCCTCTGCGGTCCTCCGTGGGTGGCGTCCCCTCCTAGCCTGGGGAACAGTCCCCTGGCAGTGGCACCCCCTGCCCCGGGCCCCGGCAAGAGAGCTCCAGCGCCCACGATGCTTTCCTGGGAATTCCAGCCTTCCCGGGAAGTCACGTGAAAGCCAGTCATTCCCGGCCGTGACGTGGCCTCTCCCAGCCACGGCCGCGTGCCAACCGGGAAAATCCCACATTCTTCCCGCTGCCCCCGGGAGGGGGCACAACCCCACGTGCCGGCCCCGCACACGGACCTGCTTCCACTGGCGGTAGGTGGAGAACTCCTGGGAGGGGATGAACACGCTGAGTTTGAAGATGGACTTCAGCTGGGCGGGAAGCCCCTTGGACTCGAAATACTGGAACTCGGTCTGGGCCTCCCCGATGAGAGGCACGTACAGGCAGAGGCAGAGCATGCTGCGGGCGGCCCGGTGGGAGCACGGCCGGGTTCCGGGCTGTCGCGGGTACTGTCACCGGCGGCTCAGAGCCCTGCCCTTTTACTTCATTGAAAAAGTCCGCCCACCGGCAGTGCCGCGCTGCCAGCAGCCAATGGGCACAGACCCCGCGAGGAGGCAGCATCCGGTTGCTCAAGGAGAGCTGTAGGAGCAGGCCTGACGTCAGCGTGGGGGGCGGTTAACTCTTGGGAGGCAGGCCGAGCATCCACCCGAAACCTGCCTTCCCCTGGTTGCCAAGCCCGCCACGCAAACACACACACAACACACACAGACACACACACACACACACAACACACAGACACACACACACACACACATGGCTTCCAGACCATTTGCCATGGGCCCCCCAGTGCGTCACACAACACAAAGGTCTTCCCCCCTTGGTAAATTATTCCCAAAGAAGAATTGGCAGCAGGAGAGATGGAACGAAACCGGGTAGTTCAGGGTCAAGGTAGGGAAGGGAGGGGGTGGCTGAGAGATGGGGCCCTGGTGACCTCGACCTCGGAGCGCCCCCACCGCTGGGGAGCTGGACTCTGGCTGCCTTGGCCACGTGGCCTCCAGGTGCTGCTGGGGGTGACCTTTTCCAGGCCCCTCTGCACAAGGGAGCACCTCAGATCACTGCATCTCCCTGCAGGCTCCCCAAAGTGCTGAGGCACTGACCAGCGAGGGACAGGCAGAGGACATTCTTGGCCAGCAGTGGCTGTGCTGAGGGACCCCCCGAAAGCCAGCCTCTGGGTCAGGCAGGACCCCTGGTTGTCAGGGTCTACACGCAGCAGCTGAACATGTGGCACGGCTGGGCCTCCGGCCTGGGACCACGCTCCTGGCATGAGAGGCCTGGTCAGACAGCCAGGCCCAGGCGGGTGGCCCCCAGCCTCCCTTCGCGGCGAGCAGCAGGAAAGCCCTCCGGGCCACACTGTGGGGGCGCATCCCGTGCAGGCAAGCGCAAGAGGCAGCACAGGTCGGGGTGTCAGGGTGGGGGGTGTGAGCCCTGCCAGCCCCATCTCAGTCCTGCCCCGGAAAGCGCCCCGGATTCGTGCTGCGGGGGAAGCACCCGCGTCACAGAGACAAAAATGGCTCTGGTCTCATCGTGCCACCTCCTAATATAGACCAGCTCGCTACGGGTGGGTGAAAGTGGCTGCCTATCACTGCGGGGTCCATGGTTTAAAAGGAGTTTAACCCCTGAACAGCTTTTTCGTGGACCCAAAAAAAGAGGCTACGTACCACCTTATGAAACGGATCTTAAATAACTCAGATGGCGTCGGGCCCTGCAGAAAGAGACTGGATGATGAGGTCCATAAAAAGAGGCCTGGGAGGTGGGAGTGGGCTGGGGGAGGTGGCAAGAGTCAGTTCAGGATTATCGCACCAGATTCCTGCTCAGCCGCGCTTAAATCCAAGACACGCAGCTGTCTCTCGGGCTGCCCAATCTAGAACGTTCTGCTTTGGGCTATTTTTACTTTTTTTTTTTTTTTTTTGAGACTAGGTCTTGCTTTGTTGCCGGGGAACCGCAGGCTCACGTTGCCTGGAGTACCATGGACTCAAGCGATCCCCAGCCTCAGCCTCCCAGGTAGCTGGGATTACAGGCATGTGCCACCACGCCCAGTTATTTTCTGAGACTAGGTCTCGAACCCGCGGACTCAAGCGATTCCTAGCCTCAGCCTTGTGTTTCATAGGCTGTAATTAAAGGCACATGCCACCATGCCTGGCCTTAAAACAGATCTTATTTCTACTCACAAGGTCCTTGAAGGTAGGAGGCTCCTACTTAGAACCTTCTAGCTCCTTGTCTGGAAGGGGCTCTGCCCCGAGAGTGGGACGGAGCACGCCTGGGGACCCGAACCCTCCTGAGAGTCTGAGGGGTGTCCGTGCGGCATTTGATCCGCCTCAACAAGATAATGAATTTTTTTTTTAAAGAGGCTCACATTTATAAATTAAAGAACTAAACTGTTAACTATTTAATAAGTTCAACTGGCATTTCCTAATCAATTATTATTTTAAGAATAACTTTAGTAAATACAACTGTAGCATTATTGAGCTTTTCTTTTGGTATCACTTGAGTTTTATGACATTTTTAAAAACCAAATCTAAGAGGAGACTTAAAAACAATACTAAATAAAAGTAACACCTATGTACTGTAATATAAGGAAAAATTATGAAAGCATTAGCAGAGAAGAGCGACTACTTTTCCTAGGAAAGAGAATCGACCAGAATCCTAATTTCTTGGTGAGCTCAGTCCCCTGTGGACTGCTGTGTGCTGGGCTCAGGAAGTCAGCTGTCTTTGAAAAGCTCTTGCCAGCACGTGCACGTCAGGACGCTGCTTTACGAGGGTAGCTGTGAGTTTTGAACAAGGAGCCTAACAGTTCTGTTTTGCAGCTGTGAGCGAGCCCAACTGGACTGTCTTCATCAGATAAACTTGGCCAGCAGGACGCCAGACGCAATAAGCAACATGCGAACTTGGCAAGCCTGCACGTTACGGGAACCACCGGGTAATTCCGAACTCCATCTTCACATGGAAGACGTGGAATTCTCCCCAGGGAAGCCAGCCCCAGGCTCTGAACCCACAAGGGCTCAGGGGTCACCCCTTAATCCTTGAGATGAGCGAACAGGGAGCTAGAGAGGGTCCTGGGTTTGCCGGGGGGGCGGGGCTGCGCCTCAGTCAGGTCACACACCCAACCCCGACACTGCCAAACGAACTCTAGGATTCAGCAGCTTTCAGAAAAGACCCGTAAGGCCGAGAACTACAGGAAGCAGCGGGGTGCGCCGGTAGCTGTGGGTCGGGCCGCCGGAGCAAGTTCAGGCTCTGCTTCAGGTGACACTCAGGCCCCGTCTACATGACCGCATCTCACGCCCAAGAGCAAGACAAGGAAGGTGACGGGGCTTGCGCCCCATCTGCTCTTCTCCAAGGCTGGGCTGACAGGCACCCTGCCGTTGGCCCCCCCGCCTGCCACCTCCAAGTCTTCTCAGCTGTCTCCGCTACTCTAACTCTGAGACCCAGACCCACTTCTGTTTGCTTTCCTCTGACGACCATTCCTGTCCCAAACCAGAGCCGGACATCATGGCGGTGGCTCTCGAGGCCTTAGATCTGCTGCTATCGGGTTTCAATTACTTTGCGCAACAGCAGCCGCTCCTAGGAGCACCCCCTCACCCTCAGCAGGACCGATGCCGCCCCCACGCCCTGCAGGTCGCACCACTTGGGGACACGCCAAACACAGGCACTTCCTGTGCGTGCCCGGAGAGCCGGAGCAGGACCAGGGCAGGCGGGGCACCTTCAGGAATGGCATTAGGTCACCACGTAGCCCCCTCCTGTGCAATGACTCAGACGAGGCAGAACTGTTACTATGGGAAGGCTCGCTGCCAGCACCCCGCCAGCACCCGAGGACCGAGCCCCACCCACCCTCAGGCTCAGCACCCTATTCGCTGCCTGACTGCAGAGTCACTGTGATGGGGTTGCCATGACAGCGCAGGGAGCAGTTTCGCAGGGAACCTGCCTACCCTTGGCAATTAGACACACAATGAGCGGGATTCTCTCAGCGCCCAGAAGGCGGCCTCTCGGGATTTGCCAGCTTCATCCACCAGGGCGCCTCGCACTCGGAGTCCTGGCTTTCCTCTCCAACTCTGACCGACTGCAAGACACACAGATAAAGGGAGAACCCGAGGGTTCCTAGAATAAAGCCTTTCAGGAACCTGACTGGCTAGCGGACATATTTACAGGAAGCGCCAAACAAGTGGCGCAGCGGGAGGCCTGGGAACCGGGGCTCCCCCTTCCAGGGGGTTCTGGGAGGAACGGCGAGGACGGGCCCTTGGCCGGGAGTGGGAGCTCCAAACACCCTCGGGAGAAAGGAGAAAGGATGCCTGCTGGGACTGCCACATCCAGTTTATCTGCCTTTAGGGCTCACACCAGGAGGCACTTCCTTACTTCTAGTTAAGCCGGCCAAAGCATCTCCCTCTGGGGCCCCCTCCGGCTCCCTTCAGGGGAGCAGAGCCAGGGAGCCCTGTGGGTCTCAGGCTCTGTCCCCTTATTCCTCCTGACTGCAGATCGGAACAGGCTGTTCAGAACAGAAAGTCCCGATGCCAGGCCACCCCTGGGGGGAGGGCTGGCACCCGAGGCCTGTGTGAGTCTGGGAACTGGAGCAGCCCTTTATTAAAACCAGAAGCAGGTGAGTTTAAAAGGGAGCGAGCCAGCCCTTCAACCCTGGGCCAGAAAGCAAGCAGGCCAGGAGGGAAGCTCTTTGTGCGAGATCTTGCCACTGCCATTCAGGGGCCCGCCCGGTGGCCAGAGGTAGAGCGTGCCAACCTCTTGAAGGGCATCCTGGCCATGGGACTTAAGACTCCAGTCTCCCACCCACAGGCGTTCCCAAGGATTGAGGGCGCCCCTCAGGGCTTCTACGCACAGGACCCACACCCAAAGCCCCTCCCTCTCAGCGCATGGAACAGTTTCACTCAGAGAACACACTGGGGGTGCCCACAATGTGCCAGAGACACTGGCAGGACCTCCTTCCCTTCTCCTGTTGAAGTTTATCCTGAGAAAGGAGGAAAAACTCAAAAATAACTGAAGGTTGCACCTACTACATGTAAGAGAAAGCACCCCCAAAAACACCTCTCTGGCCCCCAGAAAGAAAGAAACTGGCCCCTTTAAAACTACTCTTAGGGGGAAGCAGAAAGCAGGCAGCAGGGTCCAAAGTTCCCAACAGATTAGAGGTGATGGTTCAGGCCCTCTTTGATGGGTCTACCGCGGCAGATTACGTAACCTCTTTGCTCCTCAGTTTCCTCACCTATGAAATGGGCATCCCGCCCCTTACCTTGACTCTCATAGGATGGAACGAGAGAACCCACACTCAGCAGCGGGATGGGAGGGAGGCCTGGCACTCAGCGGACTGCAGACCCAAGAGCAGCCCTGGCCTGGCCTGCCCCCCCCACTTCCCTCCCTTCCCTCCAGGGCCCAGGGTGTGGAGGGTCTGACCTTCGGGATGCAGAATGGTTTCATGCCCCCCCCCCAGTAGTTGGGCTCACGTTTGAGGGTTCACTCTTCTGCCAGCTTAGTCAGGGGGGTCCTGCTTTGTTCACACACCAGTACGTCAGACACCCCTTAACTGCTCATCCCTTACTTCCAAGGGGCTTTGGGGCAACCCTGCAACTCCTGAGGTCAGTCAACGGATCCTGCAGTCCTGGCCCCAAGGGCTGCTGAAGAGCCGCGGGAAGGGAGCGTCCACAGGCTGCAGGAAGCCTTGGGATGGGAGGGCTGGGTTTCCTCACCGAAGCTTCTCCCCAGCCCCAAACCGAACTGCGGAGTACCCAACCCCCCTCCCCGCACTCCAGCTCCCTCTGGGAAGGGGTGCCAGGCGGCCTCACCAGCTGGGCCTCCCCAGGCTGCCATTACCTTAAACTGCTCTGCCGGTCCAACCACCAGCAAAATGGTGGGTCTCTTTTCCGGGGACTCAGCCCCTCCGGCCTGTTTCCCCAGCTGGTCTCCCTGAGCAGGGGTTGGGGCGCCTCTGCCTCCATTACCGTCCCCCTCTGAGGAGCCTTGGCACCCGGCCCTAGGGAGAAAGCTAGACAGGACGTGCCACAGCAGCTGCAGCATCGCGCGTCCTCCCGCCGCCGCCGGTCACTGTTCGCTCTGAGGAGGGACGTGGCGGGCACCCGGGTCGCTGGCGGCCCAGCCGCGGGAGGCCAGCAGGCGTCGGAAGCTGGCAGCTCCGCCTGCGGGCCCGCTGCCTGCTCCTGCAGACGAGCTGGCACGGCGGCGTGCCCGGCCTGAGCAGGGCTCACCCCGGGCGCCCGCGGTCGCGGGCAGCGAAAGGCCAGCGCGTCCTCGACAGAAACTCACTTCTGCGGCGCCGGCGATCCGCGCGCTGGGCTTTGCGCTTCTTCCCCCAAGGGCAAGGGCAAGAGGGAAGCTGACCCCGGGAGGCAGAAGCCACTCGAGCTCGCAGCCCGGAGTCCCGGCTCCACTGCAGCCCGTGGCGAGGAGGCAGCATCCAGGCTGCATCTCACTGCAGCAGGGCGCGGCCAATCGCCTCCGCCGACACTGGCGAGTTCAGCATCCCGGCCGCGGCCACCAATCACCGCTGCCCGCTCCGATGCCGGCTCTGCAGGGAGGTGCGGCTGGCACCCCAGAAGCCCCCACCCCCCCTCAGGGGCCTCGCCTCCCCTCCAACCGGATGCAGAAGACGTTCAGCTGCATCGTTCAGCTGCATCGCACTGCACCACCAAGCACCGGGCAGGGTTCCGCTCGCAGCACTCTCCCGGCCCTTTCTCCCGGTGTCCCGCGTGGTGACAGCTCCCACACCCCAGCAGTTGGTCACACAGACCCATTGGGTCACAGAGCTCCGTGCCCCAGGATCCAGGACCGCACAGATTCAAGCTGAGGCTGGAATGGAGTACAGGACTCTCAGCCACCTGACCCTCCACACGGTGCTCACCGCCATGACCTCGAAAACTGAGCCTCAAAGAGTCAGAGCCTCAAAAGAGTGGACTCGGTTGTGCTGCGTCCCCTCCACACGGGTTCAGAACCAGTGTCCCCAAAGCACGAACCCTGACACAGCCACTCCGATGCTGGCGGTGAACCTCCAGTCACACTTGCACGCGTGGGAGGTGACCTCGACACATGTGTCACGTGTGTGAACACATATGTGATAAAACACAAGGCGGTTTTTCACCGCCCTGTCTATGACAACAGAAGCTTGGGAGCAAAGCCCTTTAGAAAGGGAGGAGGTGCGTGAACAATGACACACCCCCACAGTGGGGCTGGACACCCCACTGGTAAAAAGAGCAAGGAAATTCCATACGGACAACGGTCAGATGACTTGAGAGCCTCCTGGGATAGGAAAAAACGAGGGGCAGAAGGAGGATGCTGCACCTCTAAGCTTGTATATGTGAAGACTCTCCCGGAAGGCCGGGCATGGTGGCGCGTGCCTGTGACAGCTTACGAGTCACAGCAGGGTCTGGGGATCATGGTTTGAGACCCGCCTGGGGCAACGCAGCGAGACCTAGTCCCAAAAAATAGCTGGGCGTGGTGGTGCGCGCCTGTCATCCCAGCTACCTGGGAAGCTGAGGCTGGGAATCACTTGAGTCCGTGGTACCCCAGGCAACGTGAGTCTGCAGTTCCACGAGCAAAAATAGTGAGACCTAGTCTCTAAAAATAAAATAAAATAAATTAAAAGACATAGGAGAGAGCAAGACCCAGGACTCCCTGCAGCTTGCTCCGGAAGCTGGGAGCCCCACCGCCGGACACAAAGAACCCCCTCTTCGAGAAGCAGCTGAGTGTGCTGAGGAAACACGTGCCTTCAGAATCAGAGCCCAGGTTCAAGTCCTGACTGTCCTTACGAGCTACGTGACCTTCATCTGCTACGTCAGCTCTCTGTGCAAAATGGGGAGAGTAACAACGGTCCTGTGACTTCACAGGGTTGGTCCAAGACTAAATTATACAGTACAGGCAGTATACAGAGCACTCAGTGAGTTTTAGCCATTTTGCTCATAATCTGAAAAACCCCTAGGAGTTCATGTGTCTAAGAAGTGCTAATACTCAGAACAGTCCGTCTACAAAAACACCTGGTTCTCCAATGAAAGCGACTCTTCAGGCATGGAAAGGCTGGTGGAAGGGAGGACACGGTGCTACTTTGGGGTTCCGTCTACAGAGAGAAGAGAAACCCCGTATTTATTGGTCGCTGGTTTTTAATTTCATGAACTCCGTATCACAGAACTCAGGGGCTCCCAGCCCGGATGAAGTTACAGGGATCAACTCACCTTCCTGCCTATGGCCACTCAATATCCGGACAAAATACGCGAAACAATGGCCCACAAGACAATGGACATCAAGTGGTGGAGACAGCGACGCCTGAGAGATCTTACAACAGACTAGACGCGCCCTGCCACCCCAGCTCCTGGCTGGCTTCCAGGTTTCGGGGCAGGCCAAGGCAGCTAGAGTTTGCAGGACAGTACTGGAGAGGAGAGGGAGGCGGAGCCGAAAGCTGGGGCGCCTACTAGGCACATGTGAGGGAGGGAATTGCTGATAGTTGGCTCACAGGGCTTACTCTTCCTGCTCCCCCAGCCAGGGAAAACCTCGTTACGTAGGGAGGTGCCAGAAGGGTACTCAGAGGGTGGCATCTCAACACGGAGGCAAACTAGCCCAGGTTAAAGGCTGCTCTTGCTTTCAAAAGCTCCACAAGGGTCAAACTGCTTCCAAATAACTACATTCCAGAATAATGCTCAAGAATGTTTACAGGAGTCTGAAAACTATCCAGCATTCAACGAGATAAAACTCAGGAAGAAGGCCGGGCATGGTGGCGCATACCTGTAGGTGGCAGCCTAGGGAGCTGCAGCCGGGGCCAGGGATCACAGTTCGAGTCCCAGGGGCCCGTAGCCAGACCAACCCCCCCCAAAAAATATATGGGCGTGGTGGCATGTGCCTGTAATCCCAGCTACCTGGGAAGCTGAGGCTGGGGATCACTTGAGTCCGTGGTACCCTGGGCAACGTGAGCCTGCGGTTCCACGGGCAAAAATAGCGAGACCTAATCTCAAGCATGTTTTAAAGAGAGACGCACTGCTGACACTCTAGGTAAAAATGCCCAAGATAAAAAATACATGGGTTGATTTTAACAGCAGATCGCACAACGCAGAAGAAAAGATGAACATAACATAGGCACTTCCCAAAAAATAAACCAAAAAGCAAACAAAAGGACAGCATGTCTGTTAACTGTGGGACGACCACTAACAGGCCAACATAGACATAACAGGCCTCTGAAGGGGGTCAGAAGGCATAACTAGTATGTAAGGAAGGAATAGCCACATTTCCCCTCACACTTAACTGAAAACCATGAGTTCACAAACCTAAGGAGCTCAACAAACTCCAAGTTTAAGAAACATCTGAAAAGCTACACTCAGGCCTGCCATAATTACATTTCTAAGAGCCAGCAACAAAGAGGAAATTCTTAAAAACAGCTAGAGGGGGAAAAAAGACCCATTATGGGCAGAGAAACAAAGATATGACAGGGACTTCCTCTCTGAAACTGTTAGCCCAGAATTCTTCCACAGGGGAGATAAAGGCTTTTCAGAAGCACACAGCAAAGAATTGATTCCCAGGAGATTTGCATTTTAAGACAGCAGACCCTGAGGTTGGAGATACCAGAAGGAAAAGTGGGTAGAGCACCGGATGGTAATGGTGTGGTGCATATAAAGGATTTTTCTCTCACTACAGAATTCTTTAAAAGATAAGTAAGTGGGCCAGGCATGGTGGCACATGCCTGTAAGCGGCAGCCTAGGAAGTCATGGAGGGGACCAGGGATCGTGGTTCAAGTCCCGCTGGGGCAACATAGCAAGACCTAGTTCCAAAAAATGGCGTACGCCTGTAATCCCAGCTACCTGGGAAGCTGAGGCTGGGGACTGCTTGAGTCCGTGGTACCCTGGGCAACATAACCCTACAGTTCCACGGGCAAAAATAGTGAGACCTGGTCTAAAAAAAAAAAAAAAAAGTAACAATGAATTGTGGGTTGATAATACATGTGGGAGCAAAAATGCATGAGAACCACAGTCCGATAAAAGCGTGCTCTTTAAGAGTCTAAAACCATATGAAATGGTATATGTTATCATTTAAGGTTGTAATAAATTAAAGCCACACATTCCAAAGGCAACCACTAGAGAGAAACGGAGATAAAGAGTTATAGCTTATAAGTCAACAAAAGAAAGTGAGTCATAAATAATATCAACCAATTCAAAAGCAGGAAGAAAGAGGAAGACAGGTAACCAACAAGAGAGGCAATACATAGAAACCAAATAGTGAAAAGGTTGATTTAAGCCCAACCTTATCAATAATAGAATAAATACAAATGGTGTACACATCCTAATGACAAGGAGGTAGAAACCAAAATCTAGCTACACATCACTTATAGGAAATACATTTTGGGCATACAGATACAAAAAGTGCTTAAAGGCAAAGGATAGGAAAAATACACCTTGTTCATATTAATCACACACACAAAACTGGAGTTATTATATTAATTCCAGCAAAGTAGATTTCAGAGCAAAGAATATCATCACAGTCATTTTATAATGTTCAAGAGTCAATTTATTAAGAGGACATGACAGTCCTAAATGCTTTTGTCCCAAATTACAGAATTTCAGAATACATGAAATAAACAAACAAAACAGAAGGAAAGAAAAAAACCTAAAAAACAGAACTATGAAGAAATGGGGACAAATCCCCAAGTCAGAGATCCTAGCATGCTTCCCTCAAATCACTGGGAGAACAAGAAGATACATCAGTAAGGATACAAAAGACTTGAACAGACTATGTGTTGATCTGACTAATGTTTATATAACAACTCCACCCAAAAGCAGCACATAGATTTTCAAATACACAGAGAAAATCTATTGGTTCATAAAAGGAAACTCAATGAACGTAAAAAGTATTCAACTTAAAGTGGTTTCGACCATGTGGAATCAAATTAGAAATCAGTGGCAAAAAGAATACCTGGGAAATACCCAAATGTCCATAAATTAAACAACACAATTCTAAATAACCTAATGGCAAAGCTGTCAAAAAAGAAATGAACAAGTATTTTGAATGGTGTGAAAGTACAATATATCAAAATTGTGGGATGCAGCCAAAGTAGCACTTAGACTGGGTTGCCTGGGTAAGAGAAGATCTGCCTGCAAAACCAAACCAAACCAGTCTGAAATCAATGACTTCACTTTACCATAAGAAATCTAAAAAGAGGGTGGGTCAGGGCCGGGGCACGGTGGCTTGTGCTTGTAAGCTTCAGCCTATGAAGCGGCCGGGGCCAGGGATCGCGGTTTGAGTCCCACCTGGGGCCCGTAGTGAGACCTGGTTCCAAAAAAACAGCTGGGTGTGGTGGCGCACGCCTGTAATCCCAGCTACCTGGGAAG
>PVHY01030094.1:0-13694 GCA_004024945.1 Uropsilus gracilis
CTTTGATGTCTCAAGTCTATTTTACAACTCTATAAATATTGCAAAAAACCCAGAGCAATGTCAAATGCTGTTCTGCCCAGATATGCAAAAAAGATTTGCCCAGTGGAATGGAAGTGATGAATACCTTGTGGACAATGACAGTCTTGCAGCAATGTACAAGTTCTCGGTAGTATTCTGATAATCTTAAGGTAAAATCTGTGTTCTCTGAAGCCTCCTTGAAATCCTCAGAACATCTTACTTGTTTTCTCATTAGCAAATGAGTTACAGAAAATCTCTGACATGTTTCCCACTTGGTATATGTATGAGTCATGACTTTAATATTTTGTTTTTCCTGGCCATCATTTAATAGCCTTCTACACAGATAAGGAAACTGAGGTTTGCAGAAGTCTAGAGACATGACAAAGCCCCATGGTATCTGCCTCCAAAGCCTTTGCTCCGGGTATACCATGCTGCCCAACGTTGTGCCAGCTTTCTGTGAAACCCCTACCAGGTACGCAATAGTAGAGAAGTAAGGAAGACTGTTTCCATCCTTCCAAAAAAGGTCACCCTATCCACAAATGCCCTCATCTGGTCTAAGGATATTATCTGAAAATGACTAGTTCAAAGCAAAGAGAGAAATATTGAGGAGCTTAAGAACTGACAATTCTCCCCAACTCCAGCTAATTAGCTCCTTTAATTTATAAGAAAAACTGGTAACTGCTCAAAGTTCCACCAACAAAGTGGGACTTCAAAGGAAAGATTCCCAAAAGTCCCTTTTCCCTGAGGTAGACTCATAAAAGAACTCGAACAAAAAGTAGCGGGGGGGAGGCGGGAGATGGGAAATGCTCTTGGGTGCAGCAGGAAGGAAATAAGGAAAAAGTCAACCTGAAAATGGGGGTGGGGGGTATGAAGGTAGTTCTAATTCAATCAGAAGGGCAGCTTCACAAACAAAAAGAAGTATCTCAGGATTGGCCTTTAACTGCAAGCAAATGTTCCCTAGATCTCCCTGCGGCAATCAGTATTTGCCTTCTAGGTGAGGATAAAAGACATTAAAGAAGATGAAAGGATTGAGTATTTGCCACCATTCACTCTTAAAAATCCACCAAGAAGAAATCAAAAAGTAATCAGCTGTTCTGGCAATAGATGATCTAGAGGAAAGTCTCAAAATTAGAAATAATTTCAAAAGCAAAGTGAAAACAACGATGCTAACACCCATATGTACTCTGTGTCAGGCTCTCTACTTAGCACTTTATAAACATTATACTTTTTATACTTTCCCCAAATTCTAGGAGGTACTCCTAGGATTCTGTTTTCACAGAGGAAGAAAATGAGGGATGCAGACAAAGAAGTAACTTGTTGAAGGTAGGTAAGTAGCTATTAAGTGATAAAGCTGCGATTCAAACTCGTTTATCCAACTCCGGAGTTTGTGATATATATTCTGAAGATTAGAATTTTTATAAATGCATTGTCAAATTAAAAAAAAACTAGTACAGCAACTCACTGATTCACAGGCACATATATTCCCATATCTAAATATCCCTGAAATCAAGGTACCTTATAGTATCTGTCAACCTGTGCATGAGTGACATCATCAAATTAAGAGCGAACATCCAAGCCTGCAGAATTGTGAAAAGACTAAGAGTAACTTGGGGTTACAGTGGAAATCATGTATCAACACCTTGTGTGGCTAGGAGGTGCCAGTGGAAAAGGGCCTTGAGAACTGAGAGGAAAAGTGACTCAGAGTCTAATGCTGAAGAAGTTGTAGGAATGCCTCAATCACTTTCTTCTGTTTACAACTTCCTTTTTATATACACACAAAAGTGACATGACAAAAACTTATGTTTAAGTTTTAAGAGCTTTTTGATCATTAAAACATAAACTCAATGTTTTAAAAAAAAGGCATTACCAGTTTGTGATGGTCTTTATCATACAAATTCTACATTTTCAAAAAGCACAGCCTAGTTTAATTGGCAGTGTTTCTTTCCTATAACAAAATGATAGCATGGTTTATAATTAGCTTTACCTAAGAGTGAACACAATACAGTAAGTCAGGCATGAGGTTGAAAAAAGAGCTAATAGTATAAAATGGTAAATAGTGCAAACTAAACCTCACACAAGTTCCCTCGTCAGAAAGTATCATCAGCATTTTCTTATCTCTTCAGAGATACTCTTCAGAGTATTCAGAGATACTCTAGGTACACCACATATCTAAAATACATACATGCATACAAACTGCATATGCAAACCAGTATGTAAAATCAGTATATAAAAATCTAATCTATATAATATCCAATATATAAACCTATCTTTCCTTTTCCTAATAATGATTATATACTGCTTTATACATAAATTTCTTCCTCTCAGCAGTGTAAATTGGGAGTAACAACAGGAAATATACTTCTTCCTAGCTTTATGAAACAGCTACATGAGATTTTAGTAATTACACTTTAAGAATCTGAGTAATCACACTAGCACTAAATTCAATATAACCAATTTAAGTCTAACAATCAAAACATTTTGGGCTAGAACTCTTAAAAGGAGAATTTCTCTGACTGATTTCAACTTATATTTTCATTATAGTTTGTGTATAACATGTAAGTGTCTTATAAGAATTTAACACACATCTGTGGAAAACCTGTGTACTGGATACAAACAGGCAAAAAAGTGAGCATGAGCAAATGCTTAACTAGAATCTGAATGCCCACGATTGAGTAGCAAATAACTCTCAAAATAAGATGGTAAAGTTAAAGAATGTAGGCAACAAATCTCAAAGTCACTTGCCAACCCTCACTGCTAAAATCATCAAAGGTTTCTGAATTAGAAGCCAGATCATGGTAAGGGAAGAGGCATACTTGTTTGGCAAAAATCTGCCTAAGCCTTACTCAAAGAGGATAAAATCAATGTTTTCAAAATCACTATGAAATTATCTTCTCAATTCCCAAGACAAGAAGCAGGAAGAGTTGCACAGAGATGAAATGCCTTTCAATATTCCTTTAGGGTACTTGTGCCCTAGCTACCATTAGACTGGAATACTGGGGTAGGGAGGGTCTGAAGAGAACCTCTTTGCTCACCATCTTTGAGAGAACATTTTCTAATTGTTAGGGAATAAGAGGGCTCAGGGAAATTATCATTTTTCTACCCTCATCTTTCTCAACATAATATTTAGGATTAGTAAACAGTGTTTGTGGTGCACTGCTAACATCCTTCCCACCCAGGTTATATGGGAGCTGCTCAAAACAGAGACCATACTCACATCAGACACAGCGATGGACTGCACGTCAGCATTGGCGATGAGATGGTTTTTGACCAGCGTCCCAGTGGTTGAGTCCCAGAATTGGACCTTCCCAGCAGAATCCACACTTATGACAGTGCCATCAGACAAGAAGGCCACGCCCCATATGATGCACTTCCGCTTAGACACACCCATGTACTGCCTATCCACAAGCATCTTATGAATAGCACTCCCTGAAAAACAAGAAAAGTCGACATTTGGATGGTACCTATTTCTCCTTTTGTCTTTGATAACCGCCTGCAGTAGGCACGAGTTAGTTGCCTGAGGAGACTACAGAGGGCCAACAAATATTAGTTATAGTAAACCAAATCTCGGAACTGAATGGTGAAAAATGTCTACTTAGAGATGAAAGAGGGAAGGAGGGACAAAGGGAACACAGACTTAAGAGAGAAGGTAGAAGAGAGACATTTATGACTTCACTTAATACTGGCCAACTGCACGTGCACACACACTACACGTTTTTCTTTTTCAAAAGCCCATGGAAAAGGAGAGAAGACAATAGCAACACAATTTTAGAAATCTAAAAGCAGATATGAACTGACTTAGCAGAACCTCCAAGTTACCAGGGAGGAAAGTCAAGAAACTACCTGTTTCTTATATCATGGAATCCTGAAAGACCCCAGGTACTCTGTAAACAGCTGAAATAAGGTGAAAAGGAGGGACTGGGTTAAAGTAAGTTTAAGTAACTCACCCCAAACTAAGAAATTTAAGAATTTCCAGGAAACTCCTTAAAATCCCCTCAAAGAAGGTTGGAGACCTCTGACAAGGATATCAGATACAACTGAGGATAAGATTACCACATAGAAAGTGAATTGAGTGAAAATTTACTAACTGAACACCAGCTTTCTTCTTAGAAAGCTGATGTGCTTTCTAAGATGATGGCTTAGATGGCTTTCTAAGATGATGGCTTATTATCACCAGAACAAGAGAAAAGGTCTAAAAAAATCTATCTTCAAAGGTTCCCAAAAGTGCAGTGAAGAAAGCAATCAGCAGACATGTGATGAAAGCCTAAAAAATGAAAGGCAGAGACCAAACAGACTGACAAAAAAATGACAAGGGGAAACAGAAGCAGGGTGACAAACAAGGACAGATTAGGAAAAGGACAGTTACCAAGGACAGTTTAGAAAAGCAGCAGCATTATAATACAATGAAATAAAAAGAGGATGGTAGGAAAAGAACATTCACAAAACCAAAAAGAACTCTGGAAACAGAAGAATGAAAAAGCTCATAAAAGGAATAAAAGATAAATACGACAAACTCTCCCATAAAGCAGAGTATGAAGTCAAAAGGACACAAAAAAATAAAAAGGTAAAAAAGAAAATGTTAGAAGAAACAGCATCAAAATAAAATTTTAGAAAGAAAAAGGGGGCAAACTCAACTCTTAAGATAATTGTACGAATTTCCCCCAGAACGTAGGCATGGTGGCGCATACCTGTAATCCCAGTTACGTAAGAGGCTGAGGCTGGGAATCACTTGAGTCCACGGGTTTGAGACAACCATGGGCAACATAGTGAGACCTAGTCTCTTAAGAAAAAAAAAAGCTGGGCATGGTGGTGCATGTCTGTATCTAACCGCTGGAAGGCAAAGAGGCCAGGCATCACTTGAGCTCACAGGTTCGAGACTACCTCGGGCAACATAGCAAGACCTGGTCTTGAAAAAAATCAGTCTGGTGCGGTGGCGGGCACCTGTAAACCCAGCTACGTGGGAGGCTGGAGATCACTTGAGTACACAGCATCCAGACTACCCCAGGCAACATGGCGATACCTAGTCTCAAAAAGAAAAGAGGAATGGGCTGGGCACGGTGGATCGTGCCTGTAAGCTTCAGCCCATGAAGCGGCAGGGGCTAGGGATCACGGTTCGAGTCCCGCTTGGGGCCCATAGCGAGACCTAGTTCCAAAAAAATAGCTGGGCGTGGTGGCGCATGCCTGACATCCCAACTACCTGGGAAGCTGAGGCTGGGGATTGCTTGAGTCTGTGGTGCCCCGGGCAACGAGAGCCTTGTGGTTCCACGGGCAAAAATAGCAAGACCTAGTCTCAAAAAAAAAAAAAAAAAAATTTCCACAGAGCTGAAAAACTTTTTTTGAGGATTTAGGAACCTCCCATGTGACTAATACAATCACTGTTCACAGAGCCACACACCAAAAAATATGATTATTAAATTTCAGAATATGGATAAAGGGATGATCCCAAGGATCTTGTTTGCTTATCAGGAAAACAAACACAGACCCTCATAAAGGGTCTACTGTCAGAATGGCATTGGATTTCATATAAGACTAGAAGCTGGAAGAAAGTACAATTGTATCCTCAACATTCAAGGGAAAATAATCTCCAACCCAGAATTCTTCCTCATGAACTCACTCTTAGGATCCACCAAATAGGAATTAACCAGAAAAGGAAAAACATGGAAAGGAGGAGACTACCTACAAGAGAAAAAGGGAACTTCTGGAAAGACTGAAAGTCAGAATGTACAATCTCACAGTCACACAGCAGACCCAGAAACCAGCTACTCTAGATGAAGCAAGTCAGAAGGTCCTAGGAAAGTGTCATTCAAGAGGTTAAAAGTGATAGAAAGAAAACCAGAGGCAGGCATGATGGTGCATGCCTGTAAGCGACAGCCTAGGAAGCTGTGGCAGGGACTAGGGATCGCAATTCGAGTCCTGCTCAGGGCAACATAGCAAGACCTAGTTCCAAAAAAATAGCTGGGCATCATGGCACGTGCCTGTAATCCCAGCTAACTGGGAAGCTCAGGCTGGGGATAGCTTGAGTTCTAGGTACCCTGGGTAAAGTTAGCCTGCAGTTCCATGGGCAAAAAATAGTGAGAGCTAGTCTCAAAAACAAACAAACATATATTTGCCAACAATGTATATAAGTGGAAGAATCTGGGTGTAAATTAGTGAGACAAATATACATACACACAAATACTAATAAAAGCAGACAAAAAAGCAATGGTAATTTACTTGTTAGTACTATTTATATAGTCATAATGTGAAAACATTGGCTACTAAACTGAACAAGGTTACAAAATAACCATGGAGGATCAAGAGAAAGAGTAGATGCCTATGGCAGAGAGTAAAAAGAAGATGGCTAAATGGTGAAGTTAGCAGATAACAGTCTAATACTGAAAAAAATCAAAACTCAGTTGTATATCAAGTTACATACAACATTGAGATAAATACCACAAGAATCAACTAACTTGCAGGTGGCTGCCTCCAAGAAGTGGGTCTTGGGGACATGCCCACCTTTTTATAACCTTAAGGAATTCTCTGACAAATAAATGACATGTATGCAGTAAACGATATGGATATACAACTAATAGCAAAAAATCTAGCCTTTCATTCTGGGAAAAAGACATTTCTGATCTTTCTTCTTCCTGCCTTAGATGGGAGTAGACATGCCTACCTAACAAGCTGAAGTCAATCTCATCACTAAAAGATTTTAACACCAAATTCTCAAGGTCAGGAACAGACAGCATGTGGCTGTCTACCTTTCTGATGTTCTCTCATCAAGTATGCTATACCAGGCCCATGTTCCTCAAAGACAGGCACCCAGTTTTAACAAAGAACTGGTGGAATAGGTAATTTACTCATCAGTCACAGTAAATGTCCTGCTGGTTAAAGGCAAATTTTTTTTATGAATTCTTATTATGAAGAAAAATATTACATCCCACTGAAGAACCAAGATTCCCCTGAAAGTGGTAGTAATAATTCAAGAGAGCAGTGCAATTCATGATGGACATCTCAGAAAGTTAATGAGAAGTTAGGTCCTGAGATCACCGAAAGCAGGATAAGGGTTCAGGTTTTAAGGAAACCCAGAAATGTGAACCAAAAAAAAGGTGAGAAAATGAACTGAGAAAAACAGTCACCTGATTTGACATCAAACACACTAATGTAGTCTATGGAGCCAGCTGCAATGTGGGTTCCAGAGGGGTGCCAGCTGAGACTCAGGATGCGACCTTGGGAGTTGTACAATAAAAAAGAAAGTGACATGCACATAAATAAACAGCAAAGGGTTCTTCTTCCACAATGATCTACAGAGTTACTGTCCCACAGCTCTCATTGACTGCATGCTAGCACAGAACATTTTTATACCAGATGAGGAGCAACTCTGCCCTGGGGTCCACACTGAAGTGTGTGGTACTTACTCTAATGGTGTATAAGTGGTTGATGGGAGTATAAACGAGCACAACCTTTTGAGGATGAGCTGAGAGTAACCTACAAACTACAATCATGAATATGCATTCTCATAAATGTACTAGATATCAATAAAAGAGAAATACTTACACAAATGCCCCAGAATAGGTAAATAAGAATGTTTACTATAGCACTGATTGTGCTAGTAAAAAAAATTAATATTCATCAATAGGAACATAGCTAAAGAAATTACAGAACACTGTAAAATGGAATACCATGCAGACTGGCAGAGAAGGTATCTGTGGTACATTCAAGTCAAAACACAACCTGAAAAGTAAGTGCAAGCATTCCTGTGCCTACTTATTTATGTAAATATACAAAGGTCTAGAAGACTAGCACCCAAATGTTTTCTACAAAGTAGAATAAGATATGTATGTGTATTTTTTCACACTTGACAAAACATGAATTATTTTAACAAGGAACATATCACCTAGTTAAAAAAGGAACTCCTGAACGATATTTAAAACAAAGTAAGAATCTGATGAGCAGAGGATAATTACCACCAATGGAAACATAAAATGCACTGACAATATAGTCTAGAACAGGAGTCAGCAAACTACAGTCAAAAGGCCTAATCAGGCCCATCTATTTTTGTATTGAAAGTTTTAGTGGAGCACAGTCATGCCCGTTTGCTCAAGTATCACCCATGGCCACTTTTACATAGATCCAGTTGGTAGAATGTGAGGCCTATAAGAACGAAAATGTTTACTACCTAATGTCTTTACTGAAACAGCTTGCTAATCTTTGCTTTAGAGTTTAGTTTTCAATCAATTCAGGTGGAACATGGGCCGTAGTTTATTAAATTCCATTTGATTTGATTTGATTTGATTGAGCAGGACTGAGAATTACAGCTCCTAAAGGAAAAACACTCACGCCTTGAGACTTAACGCACTTGCTCACTTCATAAATACGAGAACAAAGTGACTTATGCAGTAAGATTAGATTCTCTACTTTGGATTTCTAGTTTCTTACATAAACACAATTTATATTACTAATCAGGCAATCACAACTATGTTATACAGATGGGAAAACTTGAGGTAGGGATGACTTCTCTTTTATACCCTATACTCAGGTAAAGTTTGCATGGAGCTTAAATATTACCTGGACCCTTGGGAATATACCCCATCCCCAGGACACAGAAACTTCTTGTTAAGGTTACTCACTGCCCCACCAAAAATGACCCTTACTTTTCTGCCGATCAAAATTTCTTTCAAACTGGATTTTGTCTTGGGTGATCTGAAATAGTTTCACAGATCCATCTTCACAGCCAACCTGTTAAGGAAAAATAGGCAGAAAATAAAGAACAGCATTTCATAGAACAAATTAAATCCAAGAAACTGACAGCAGAAAGCAGGCTACTAAGTGACCCAATTTCTGCATAGGATATGGAGACCCATGGCCTCAATAAAAGACTAACTATATAACATAAATGAAAAAAGTTAAGATAGTGTCCAATTAGTGCAAATCAAAAGAGAATCACAGACTTATGACAGGAGATTAAATCTCTGAAAGCAACCATACAATGGTAAGGGGGGGAAAGTAGATTTTCAGTCTGTGTTCAAATAACTTCTGCAGAACACTGTGGCGTAGTTCTACATTTAGTTTACAGAAGAGCTCTCAGAAGTTCTGTCATTGTAAATTAATAAAAACATTCACCATGCTAGTCTGAAACAAAATTTTTATAAACCTCAAAAAACAAGAAAACAAAGGTCTCTATATCTCTGTTCCAAAGAAGACACATTACAAAAAGCCCAACCAAACCCTCTCGTTTCCTAGATGAATAAGGTCCACAGCAGCAACAGAAATTTTGCAAAAGGACAAAGGGATCTTGAATCCCTAATATCAACTCTAATCTTGAACTGGGGTTCTTGGAAGTTAGCTCAGATTGGAATTGCTGCAACAGTTATGTAACTTTACCTTCTCAGGAACACAGAGAAATGTTTAGGTGGGCAGAAGGGAAACATTGGTTTAGAGTACCAATACTTGCTTACTGACCAAAAGCTGAGAGCCACTGGGACTGGCTGCCATGCTCCAAATGGGCCCTCCAAAGGCATCCACAGCATACTTGATGTTTAATGCCTGCAAATCATACTCGATAATCTCGCCGTTGAGTCCAGCACTAAAAAGGCGCTGTCCTTTTGCCCAACATAGAGCTTCTGTGGCTCGAGACTCATGACCTGGGAAAAACTACAGAAACACCATAATTTCAAAACTTCTCAATCCAGCATGAGTTCACCAACTAACAGCACTGAGCGGTCACAACAAAAGATGGTGAAAATTAAAATGCCAGTAGAGTAGTATTTCTCTAGCTATTATACTAATCCTTTCCTAGAAAGTCTCCCGAAATAACTAGTATTACCACTAACAGGTGATGCTGACATTTTAGATAGGCTTTAGATAGAATTTGTTGTGTAAACCTTTTCAGTAAAGTTTGTATCCATTTTCATTTGATATATCCAATTAAATCAATACTTGGGAGATATATCCAATTAAATCAATACTTGGGAGAGTGATGATTTCAAAGAGATGTGTGTGTCTCAAAAGTTATCAGTACGTGTACTTTTTTTTTTTGAGACTAGGTCTCGCTATTTTGCCCAGGGAAACACAGGCTCACATTGCCTGGGGTACCATGGACTCAAGCCATCCCCAGTCTCAGCTTCCCAAGTAGCTGGGATTACAGGTGCACACCACCACGCCCTGCTATTTTTTGGGACTAGGTCTCGCTATGTTGCCCTGGGCAGGTCTTGAACCCACGAACCCAAGCAATTCCTAGTCCCAGCCTTGCTCCATAGGCTGTGGTTAAAGGTACATGCCACCGTGCCTGGCCCAGTTATGTATACTTTAAACACATGCTGCTTACTGTGTATCAACCTTATCTATGAAGATCTATTTTAAGAAGTAAAAATAAAATAATGAAGCTCACTCTAGCTTTTCATTTGGGTCTCAAATTTCTAAGTGCTTTCTTAGCACTCAAAACATTTTCACACCAACTGAGACATTTTGCTGTTATATCTGCTTGACACAAAAGGTAACTCATTTGGTATAATTTTTCATCTTTGAACCTGAAAGGCCACAGTACTTGTAATGTGGTATGCTCAGTGTCAAAGTCAATGAAAAAGAGAAAGCAGATTTCTACACCTAGTCCCCACTCTTCATTCTAAAAAAGTGGTAATTTTTTCTGCTCTGAGCTGATGAACAGAGTTAAGTAAGTGTAAATAGTAGGGATGGGAATATAAAGAAAGTAGATTAGACAGAATTGTTAAAAAAGGAAACAGATGACAGAAGAAAAGAAGGGACATGAAGGTAAGGAATGGTTAACTTATTTATTCAACAATGTTGATTCAGCAGGGGCTTTGTTGCCAAGCACTTATTAAATGATGAGAACACAGTTATTACTGGCACTGTAACTATTTTTGTAAGATCTGAAATTCAGCAGAGAAGACAGACATTAAGCAAACATACAAATTATACAATTAAAATGGTTATAAATGTCAAGAAAAAATCACAGGATGCAACAAGTATGTACCACTGCATGCTCTCTTCACTAAAGAATGTGACCCACTTGTGGTAACCAGTGAATTTTTAACTTCTAGTAGTTCTGAAATCGGCTCAGTCATCCTTTTCCAGGATTCCTAAATAAAGCTCATCTACCTCTCCACTATGAGTCTAGCTTGTGCTTAGCTTTAATATAAAGTGTATCACATTGCTCATAAACTGTATGACATGCTACCCATCTTTTCTCACTGTACTTTGAGCTCTGTGAAGGTAGGTCCTCTGAGGTTTGTCTTACGGCCTAGTACTTGCCACTCATTCATTTAGAAACATTTTCAGAGTGCCCAAATTCCAAGTACCAGACTGCTAGGCTCTGCAGTCACTGATTTATCCATCTACCCATTTAAATCGCAATGCCCAGAGCACATAAGGCACTAAATAAATGTGAACAGAACTAGATATTACATCTAAAATTAGTAATTAGTGCCTTGGGGAAAAAAAATCGCTGCTCTAACGGTCCTCTGCATACACCCTAGTGGTCTTTTACTTTATTTAAAGTCTCCTTTACTCTCAGATACAGGCAGATAAGTGTGCATTCTCTCAGACAAGTGATGTCAGGAGTGAGTCCATCTTTCTGCCATTACGTCACCAAAATGTTTGATATCAGAATATTTCATCAATTTTTTTAATTGACAGTTAAATGAATACGTTTGACCTCCGAAGCAGAAAATGCTGCCCACCAAAGTTTGAACAAGGTGGAGATTGATAGAAAGCAATAGTTCAACAACTTTCCCTCTTGTGCCCAAAAGATCCAAGCAAACCTCCATTCCAAATTACAGAGTGAGAAGCCAAAATTTCTAGGTCTGATCTTCCTAACCAACATCACACATGAAAACTCTGATCTTCTCTCATCAGTCAGACAGGGTCATTTTTTTTTTTTTTTTTGAGACTAGGTCTGGCTATTTTTGCCCGTGGAACTGCAGGCTCTCGTTGCCTGGGGTACCACAGACTCAAGCAATCCCCAGCCTCAGCTTCCAGGTAGCTGGGATGACAGGCGCGCGCCACCACGCCCAGCTATTTTTTTGGAACTAGGTCTCGCTACAGGCCCCAGGTGGGACTCAAACCGCGATCCCTAGCCCCAGCCGCTTCATAGGCTGAAGCTTACAGGCACGAGCCACCGTGCCCGGCAGGGTCCTCATATTTGCAATGGAATTGATATAGTTCTAGATAATTCCAGAGAAGATAGGCAGAATGACTTTCTTTTGATCTCATAATAAAAAAGACAAGTTTTTGTAGACTTGAACTTAGAGAATTATATCAGAAATGCCAAATCAGGCTCCCAAATGACTTACTTTCTCCTGAAAGTAGTTTGCTGACAAGTTATAGATTTCTACCGTGCCATCTGTTCGTGAGACAGCCAATCTGTTTGATTGATTATTGTAAGCCACGCAGCGGATCCCTGATGGAACATAATTAAAGAAACGCACTCGATGGACATTAAATTCACCCATTCCTAGAGGAAGAAAAAAAAAAAGTCATCATTAAACATTAGCTGCCATACATGGACTATTTCTTATCATCACTGTTTTAGGTGGATGACTATCTCAGTGGGGTTCATTTCTAAATAACTGGTAATGCTACACAAAACTATCAAGCAAAGAAGTTAAGGATGTTTCTTCGAAGAAAATTTTTTTAAAAAACACAACACAAGGCATTACCCAGATGCCTAAAGTGGTTGAGCAAAGAGGAGTCTGACTGTAACTGCCAAGAGTGCACGTCAGTGAAAGGACACTTGGGGACGACCAGCAGCTGTACATGAGACAGAAACCACAGAACTCCTTTCTATTTTGCGTGTGTGGTTTCTTGCGGGGTAAAGGAGATAAACGTCACGACTCCCAAGAAGCAAGAAATGTTGACAGCCTACATCAGTCCCTCAAAGTCAGGTCTGCAGAACTGCACCTGAAAAAAATTTTTTTAAATGTAAGATTTCTAGAGTTCCAGAATTTTAATATTCGAGGACTCCAGAATCTGCATTTTAGAAAGCCCCTCTCTCTAACCCTACTGCGTGCTAAGTCTGCAAATCGACTAACGTAGTGACGTGGGGTCTGACGGAGCAGACGGAACCCAGAGCCCTGCCAGGGGAGGACAGGGGTCTGACCTGTCAACTTCTCTCCACCGCAACACATACACACAGAGTGAGGGTTAGGATTCGTCCCTCATTCATCTCCCTTTCGGGTGAGGAACCTGTGGGCCGAACAGGCGCGCTCGGCCCGGCCCAGCCCAGCAGAGACGGCGTCTGAAGCGCGCGAGGGTCCCGCCGGCCCTTCCCTCTCCGGGGACAACGCAGTCACCCTCACCGGGTCTCGGCATTCGCGGCCGTGGCGCTCCTCCAAGAGCGGGCCTCGGCTAGGCCGCACCCCCTCAGGCGCCCCTCTCTCCCCAGCACGTCCCACACACCCCTTCCTCAACTCACCCGCTGACCCGCTGACGGGCGCCTGCCTCTCTCCGCCCCGGCCCCACGTGCGCGCGCGCTCGCGTGCTCTGCCCCGGAAGTGCTCGCGGCGCAAGGCCGGAAGTGCGCAGGCAGTGCTCGCGGCGGCGGCGACGGCGGCGGGAGGTTCGGTTGTCGCCCGTTGGCCGCGCGGCGCCGCGCTCGGCGGCCGCCATTGCAGGTCAGGCCGCGGGCGGGGGGCACGGGAGGCCGCGGGGAGCGAGGGCCGAGCCGGGGATGGGGGCGAGGG
>PVHY01030095.1:0-13681 GCA_004024945.1 Uropsilus gracilis
AGTCTGTGGTATCCCAGGCAACGTGAGCCTGTGTGAGTCTGAGGTTCCACAGGCAAAAATAGCAAGACCTAGTCTCAAACAAATAAACAAAAAGAAAAACCAAAAACAAAAGAGGCAGCCTTTAATTCGATGGCTCAGGGCATGAGTTTTAAGCTAGCTCTGATTTTCACTACAGCTGAATGTCTTTTCCATATGTTGAACCATCTTCCCTTCACCCTGCTAACCCAAACTCCCAAATCCTTTAAAACCATCATCCATGCTGGTATAAGTTTGTTGCAACTGCGGAGTACTGTCAACTCTGCTTCAGACTTTAATGCCTGATTATGAGCTCTTTCCAGCTGTTTTGCAACTGTTTTCTGTATAGTTGAGTCTTGTTTTCACCAAAAGATACTTGGAGTAAATGAAGCATCCTTCAGTTCCTACATAGTACCCAGGTCATTGATTGACTGAGCTTATGGTTTTGTTACCAATAGCAAAATATTTGCTGAGCTAGATGGAAAGAAGGAAATGCACACAAGAGCCTCTTCTGAACAAAGATTTTTAGAATCTAGGAGTCTTTGTTGAAAACTGAACTCCTGACCACAATTGATGCAGGAAACTCATGGGCCTAATTCCATAGTTGGTGTAGTCACCATGGATATGTCTTCAGATTGTAAATAGCAATAAAAGCTTTTGAAGAGTAAATGCCACTTGGGAAAGATACTACACAAAGCCATTGCCAGCCAGTACTGACTCAATTTAATTTAGGCTGGTAGAAAACCAATGGGAAAGTTAGGTCCCCTGGGAATGTCCTCAGGACCAAACAGTATCCTTCTAACCAAAGAAGAGAGTCAACTCTTGAATAGCAACAACACAGAAGGTGAAGAAGGCAAGAAGAGGAAATGAAGACTGCCAAACCAAAAACAAAGGAGATGATGAAAAACCCCTCTGGGGTTATCCCATGAAGGTATTTCTGTGAGAACATGAGCATTTGTAGATTTGAAGCAGTGACCCCCAACATGGGCAGTGCAATTTGTCCCCAATATGGGCAGTATATCTGTATATGGGCAATAATTTGTCCCCAATATGGGCAGTAATGCTGTATATCAGCAATGCCATTAGCTATGTCTGAAAAACATAGAGGCTTGAACAGGATAAGGGTACTTTTACTTTGTTGCAAATCCCCAGTGAAGAATAGAAAATGTATCTCCAAGAGGGTGTGTAGAGGGAAATTGGAGCCTTTGGCTTTTAGGCGGAAAAAAAAAAAAACAACAACAGATAAAAGGAAAGGAGCAGAGACTGAGAGGGAGAGACTTTTGGGGAGAGGGGAGATATGAGAATTGCAGGTGGGTAAAGAGTAACCCAAGTGACCAGGTTGAGCAAAAGCCCCCTGAAAGAGTGAGCTGGTGGTAGCAACAATCCATGGTGGCTGGCAGAAGAGTAGCCGGTGTGGAGAGTGTTGCACTGCAGCAAGGTGGCATGGAAAGCTGGTATCTGGAGATAGCCAGAGATTTGGAAAGCTGATTTTTGTATCAGCATTTGTTACAACTAGGAGAAGCAGAGCAGTTGGAACACTGGACAGAGAAGGACCAAAGAGAAGACACTGGAGAAAAACTGTACTTTGCAGGTTTGGAGAGGCAAAGGGACACCATCACGGACATGTGTCTTTGGGGCTCTTGGGACTGAAAATGGTGACTGGGGCAAGATAACGGGCCATGTGTGACTTTAAGGACTTTTTGTTTTCCCTGTTAATTTTCCTTGTAAATAAAATCCTTTTGTTAAATTGCATTTGACTGGCAACCACCACATGTGAGTGGTACAAACATGATGGAACCTGGGTGACTGACCAATTTTATAAGTGTCGCCTCCCCCCTCCCCCATGGCTTGTTGGTTGAAGGCTTTGCCTTTTTTTGACCTGATTCCAGATTCAGGACATTGCATCTCTTCCTGCAGAAGATCCCACAAACAGCACCTCATCCATTTACAATCTAAAGGAGCCAAGAATGTCCCTTGTTCTGGTCACGACCTGATTTGGCACCCTCGGTCCCAATGGAATAGTGGCAATTCTGATTGAGGTCTTATTTTGAACAAATTGCTTTTGAATTATCCATCTCTTTCTGCAAAGATTTATAACTATTCTCAAAGAGGATCTGGGTTGAAGGGAAGTTTGAGCATGCCCATCTCCTGACGTTTCCTGTGGTGGGCAGTAGGGCTATCGGATCTGTTCAGTGGACTATGTGTCTCTATGTGCAGGTCAGTGTTGGGTTGAAGAGAGTATTTGAATGCTTCTATAAGACTATGTGTGAGGCTGACTGTGAAACAAATGGAGGCTTTTCAGAGCCAAATGTCCACTGCTGTCCAAAGCATCTGCAAACCACATTGTTTTTTGGCTGTGATGGAAAGGACTTGGCCATCTCTATCTTGTCTTCCTTTACTACCCTGATCTCCTGAGCCAGAGGAAGGTGTTGCCATTGACAGTTTGCCCAGGAAAGTCTTCTTGTTTTTCTTTGTGCATTTTAGGCATTGGTGTCCAAAAACCTTGAGTAAAGAAATGATCCTCTAGGAACAAAAGAGCTCTTTTGTGGATGATGTATAGAATATCAGGCAAAATGGTCTTTCCCAGACAAAGTGGGCTGGCAAGGGGCAGAGTGGCATCTCTGGGTCACAAAGCAGCATGCCACACACAGATGCAGTGGACAGGCACTCAGTGTGCCAGCCCTATGTGTTAATGTCAGTCCTCCTCCTCGGAGAGTCCAAGCTTTCTTTGCTCAATAATTCTGCCTAGAAATTTCTCCAATAGAGCTAGGAATGAAATATGCAAGCCCCCTTGCCTTCTCAAGTGATTTTACTTTTTCAGTCGACTATTTCTAAATGTTTAATTTTTATTACAAGTCAAGACAAGAAGGTAGAAGAAAAGTAAATAAAGAGTAGCAAACCATACCTTTCTAGACTAGATTCAAAACTTAGCATCTGCCTGGGAATTTATTGACTCTAGCCTTGATGCATATGTCTAACAAACTTTAAACCTACAATTATTCTCCTGTAGAGCAAAGAAAGTCTCATGCTCCCTAAAGTATTAGAAGTATCACAGAAGTAAGTATAAATACTAGCCAAGAGCTGAAATAGGAGTGTCTTATTAAAGTGACTTGACTTAGCATGGAGACATCTTTGCCTTTCTGTTAACCTTGTCATATCTCAAACTGTTTGTTTTTTTTTTCCAAGGACAGTTCTATGATCTTTCATGTCATGGGAAAATATACATATGAATCATCTTTTTAAGTCCAAGCTGGAATTTCTTCCAAGAGATTAAGAAAAAAAATAGGTTTTTTTTGGGGGGGGGAGGTAAGTATAGAAAGAAGAGAGAATTGTTTTCTACTTTTGACTATTTTCCATTAAAGAAAAAAAAAACTACAGAAAATTGTAAAACAAGAATTTGTCTGACCAACCTTTACCCCATGAGCAAGAGTGAATGACCAACAGTGAATGACCAACAGTGAATGACCAACCTTTCCCCTGCGATCATGGGTTGCTATGAAACTTATCTGAACAAGAGTGAACAGAATCTGATCACATCCATTGAATTGCATAAGCATCACTGTGGTCACTGATTTTAAAATGTATTGTTTTGTTTTCATATGCTTTCTAATTTTAGGTTAAAAATTTTAAATAATTTTTAAACAAGAGGCTAACAAGAGAAAATTGAAAATGTATATTTCCATTCTAAAGTGAAATCAGGGCAAATCTTTAATAGCATTTATTCAAAATATGTTACATTTGAAAAAAGTATCTCTTCAGAGTTTCTCTGTGATGTTTCCTCAAGGTCTATAACTCAGAAGAGCCTCAGTCTAAAAATATTCCATAATTCAGAAACAAAAAGGATAGAATTCAGTCTGAGAAGACAATGCTGAAGAAAGATATGGAGTTGCTTTCATTTATAGAGATTGTTATTACATGAGGGATGATTATATATTCTCTATTCTGAAAATAAGAACATTTTAAAAAATGGAATAAAGAGAAGTACAGTTAGGCACTAGGAAAAACTAACAATGAATCTTGTTTCAAATGAGGGAATAAGTAATATTTCTTAGTCTCCCTTTTAGTACGTTTTTAAGATGAGAAGAAGACACTAGTAAATTAGAGGATTCTTAGGAGAGTTTCACCTTAGTAAACATTCTCATGTTCATCCCCTGCTAGGTTTTCCAATTCACAAAATTCAGTAAAAAAAGAGAAGGAAAATGGGAGAGGAAAGGAGGGAGGGAAGAAGGGAGGAAAGGAAGAAGTGAGGAAGGCAGGGAGGGAGGAGAGAATACAAGGGCTCATAAATTTTGGTGTCAGAAAAAGTCATTACGGAATTTGCTTAAAATATAGGTCCCATGGTCCATTTTCAGAAGTGGTGATGCAGTGGAGTTGGGGTACATCTGGAATTCTGTATGGATTTGAAGTATGTCAAAGCTTGGTTAACACAAGTGTAATACTGACAACCCTGCTGTTGGTGGTGGGAGACTTGGTTCTTCCCATGTCTGTGTTAATACATTAATCTTATTAAGTTGTAGTTTGTTGGTTTTTCCCCCTAGATTGTATGCATTGGTGGCCAAAAACCTGTGAAATCCATACATCATTTGATCCTCTTAGAAGAGGTGAAGAAGGTTGTGTAAGGTACAAATCTGACTGCATATTCTTTTTATCAAATTTTACATCCCTCATTAATCACTTCCCAAATTAATCAGAAAGCACCTTCTCTTCTCCCAGCTAATTCTGCATGTGTAATTTCAACTCCACAGATAATAATTAGAAGCCTGCCCTGTGGGTAGACCTGTGGAACCTAGACCTGCTACTTGCCACCTCTGCGATCTTGGAAAAATTACTCAAATTATCTGAATTTCTATGTCCTCCTTATGAACTGAGGATGTTTTTTTTTTTTTTTTTTTTTTTTGCTTTCCTGGTTGTTATGAGAATAAAATCTTAAAACCCCTGAACCTCATATGAGTTTAGCTCTTCCTTTTCACAAATCCTTTCTTTCCTCCTTTACCCTTTCTTCTGTTACACAATGAAAATGACTGTTTTGTGACAGAGATTGAAATATCCACTGTATTTGGAAATATCAGGTTAGTAGAAGGTGGTTATGTAGAACAAACAGTAATAAAATTTTTGCCTGAGAGGGGGAGGGTGTGAGGCCGCCGGCAGCCGGACCCCAAGGGGATCCGGCCAGACCCGCGGCCGCCTTGCTTTGGCTGGAGGCTGCAGGCCAGCCTCCACGCTCAGCCGGACCTTCGCTTTGTGTGGTGGGCGAGGGACAGCCCCCCTCAGGTGGGCACTGAGAGGGGGAAGGTAGCGGGGGGGGGTGCGGCCACCTCTTTCACTCTTACCCCAATTATTGGTCCCTAGAAGGAAAATGAAGTAATAATCCATTGGACCAACAGAATTGGTGAGAGACTGAGCTAAATATTATGCACAAATAAGAATGGACCACGAGAGAAGGAACTGTAATAAAGACAAGATATATTGGACTGGGGAAATGATCATGGACATCACCTATCACAGAATCACACCTAAGGCCATACAATAAATGGACGGGTCAAAAGCTAAGACGGGTACACAGCTCAAGAAAGCAAGGTGCCCCTCCCCAAACAATGGGAGAGGAAGGTCACAGAGATGGGGCTGCAGGTCCACACAAAGCTACAATGAAGGAGAGGAAATGAGCTGCAAAGTTTTTTTGGCAGAGACTCTCCACAACGAGTATCTTCTACATTGAACGGAATGGATTGCAGACCGTCAGTAAGAGAAAACACCAATAGATTTCACGGAGAATGAACGGCTACCCAGTACAGAGATAAGACTGAACATCTACCAGTAAGGCTTGCTATATTCTAGGATCACAGCCCCTCACCAAAGAAAAGGCCATTAACATAGAATATGAAGTGACTAAAGGACTTAACATAGACCAAAAACAACGAGAGGGGTTGGAGTGAACAGAGGGCGTCGTCAACGGTGGGTGGGGGAGAGGCTTTCCAATAATCATTTGCCCTTACTGTAAAATCTAAAGCATGAATTTAAAAAAAAATTTTAAAAATAAGTTTTTTGCTTTTTTGTCAAAAGCTCAACATTGTTTTCATAAACATATATATCTAGAAGTGAGAGAGTGGTGACTATCTTGAGTGTCATAAGGACACAAGAGAACTCCCTCAGGGATGCTGCAATCTCAGCTTACTGACAACTTAGGGCCCCTCAGCACACAGAACACATGGGTTTTCCAGAAACTCCCATGAAGTTCTTAAAAGCAAACAAAGGTTTATTCAATGGGGCATTTTCTGTCTCAAGATCTGAAGGCTTTTGGCCCTCATTCACCTAAGAAGAGACTATGGAAGTAAATGACTTGTTGAAACTGTAGTGTCAATGGTGAAAAAACTTACCCACATTTTGGGTGGGTGTTAAGGAGAAAAAGCCATATATCATTTCATCCGTAGAAATCTCTGACATCAATAGAAAGTACGGATTTTCTTAATTTTTCACATGAGAGGGGTCTGCATTGTTTAAACATGTGGATCTTCTGCTAGCAAAACTGCAGTTCCAAAGAAAATATAATCCCCAACTAGAAGTTGCCTATGACTTTCTTTTATGGCAGACAAACTCAACACAATGAAGGTATGTTCTTGAAGCTGCAAATCTGAGGTTTGCAGAAGGCTGTCAACCAACTGAGCACCCAGGCTGTTTTGTGAATTCATTTTCATATCCTTTAACTTTCTTCTTAAATAGACACAATTAATTTTTCTTCTATCAATTTGTTGCAGCTTTAAAATTATTATTGAATACTATTGCATTAGAGATATTTACCACAATTTGCTTATACAAACATTTGTTGATGGACATTTAGGTTTCTTTTCTCTCTTTCTCTCTCAAATTTTAATCATTTGCTTGAATTTTTAGCATCAGGAGAGTTGGTGGCAGAGACTGGTCAGTTATTGCCCTAAGTTTAGCAGTAAGTTACATGATCAGACTGAAGCTCAGTCTCCCCAGAATAATGCATGGTGCTTTCCTGATTTGCCTACTTCCCTCCCTTCCTCTCTTTCTCCAAAGTCAACTGTACCCTGCACTCGCCAAATGCAGTTCCTCATGCTCACAAGGAGGGTGTGGCTATGTCCTCCCCAGCCCATTCACCCAGTCATACTCACATCTCTTCAAATCTAACCTCTCACCTTACTTTCTCCTAGAAACCCTTCCCTTTACCACTTCACTTCACCCTCTATTGTACTCCACCATACACTTCACTCATAGACACATTTATTCAATACATATCTTTCTCCACCAGTAAACTGGGCACTCCTGGAGACAGTATATGCCTACTTTATCTCTGCCTAGAACTAGCACTTGCTCAAAAGGACTCAACAAAATTTAATCCACTGACTGAATGAATGAATGAGTCCTTTCAAGTAGCTTCTTAAAAGAGCCTACCTTCCCTAATCCTACCTCCCCTAAGTTCCCAACTTTCTTAACTCCATTTTCCACATCTCTACATTTCAGGAGTTATAACTAAAATACTTTACATTTTCCTAGAACCAAGAAAGGTTTGGTGTGAGGTGCATTGCTGACAGATCATCCTTTGAATTTGAACTCCCCATTTGAAATGAAATCCCCACACCTCTGCACATCAATACAGGGTACTATGGACCAAACATTTATGTCCTCTAAAATTTATATGTTGAAGCCCTAATCCCTTTTGGGAGATACACTGGGGTATAACTAGATTGTGAAAAAGCATGAGGTGAAGTGAATGTCCTTACAGAAGGAGTAATATCTATGTGATCTTTTTTCTGCCATGTGAGGCTACAAGAAAGCTGATGTCTACAAGAGAGCCCTCACCAAACAGAATCTTCAGTCACCTTGATCTCAGACTTCTTAACCTTCAAAACTATGAGAAATATGTTTCTATGGTATTTATGATAGCAACCTGCTCAGACTAAGACAGAAATTGTTACCAACTATGACCTTCTGTTAAACAAACACTGAAAATGTAGCAGCAGCTTTGGACAGGGATATTAGGTATAAACTGGGAGAGTTTTGTGGTGCCTGCCAGAAGGCACTTATGTTGCCATGAAAGGGCTGTGAATGGTGATTCTGGGGAGGAGTCACACAGTGGAGGAGCAACCTGCTTGACCATTGACCATCTTCCTTTGAAGTTTTGAGATGTGCTAATAACTCTGCTCTCCTACCTGGAGGGCATCTGTCCATAGTTTGGGCAGAGTGGGTGGGAGTAGGAGGCAGAAGGGCTTGTGCATCCTTCTTATGCTAGTGGCAAAGCCTGGCTTCCAGGTTCCAGCTTTGAAAGGGGCAAAGTCAACTTGGCACCTGTGGGCAATTTGAAAAGTTGAACATTTAAACTAGAAATTTCCGAAAGAACAGAATTCTGTACATTATAAAAGTGGGGGGAATTGAGAGAGGGAAAGTAAACAAAATTGTTTGAAGTTTAAAGGAGAGGGATTTTGTTGTACGGTGTTATTACGAGGGATCAGAGAAAAGGCTTAGACTCACAGCACTGAGTAAGGGCCCACGAGCTCCTTGGCCACCAAGTCTTAACCTTCAACTTACTATAATACTTGGAATAATCCAACAAGCACGTTGTATCTTTTGATGGTGTATTCAAGGTTATACTAAGTTTATGGGTCAGACAGAAAATACACAAGACACAGCTGTGCCCCTAAACTGTGTTTAGCCTCATAGAAGAAACAAGGTTCATTTGTGTGCAAACAAGCATGCAAACCACAGAACACAATAGCAGACTGTCCAGTTACAAAATGCCCATTAGAATCACTTGAGGAACTTTGTAAATCTTGAGCCTATACCCCTATGTAAACAAAATCGGAATCTCTGGGAGTAGGAAACAAATGCCAATATAGTTTAGCTTCCTAGCTGATTCCAGTGTACAGCCAAGTTTGAGAAACCATGTTAAAGAATGAGCGTTTAGATGGAACTGCAAAGAATCTGAGCTGTCTGCTTGTGTGCTCTGCAACCTTAGGCTAGTCACTGGACATCTTGGGACCTGGCTCTTCCAGAGATTTGTGTGAGTTCCATGAAGGAAACTTCATATCCCCAGTGATTAACTGATGATTGACACATAGAAGTTCCAATAAAGCTGTATTCATTGTAATGAATAATACATGAGGAATTATTTAATGAACTTACAAATGTAGTTTATTAGTAATATTATTTGGAAAAGAAGTTTGAGTGAAAACATCAGTGATACTGGTTTTGGTAATCCAGTGGACTCCAAATCTGCATTAGAGGGGGTCCTATGGTCAACATGGTGGCTTTTTATCACAGGACTCCCCACATGGTAGCTAAATTGATCACTGATTTGGGTGGATTGGAAGGATCAAGAGCAAAGCTTTTTGGTTCACCTTGGGAAATTGCTTATTCTATTGCTCTGGTCTCTGTCCATCTGTCCATGCAACACAGAGATGCCAAGCCCAATAAGCCACATGGCAGAGGTTCAGGAAAATATGAAGGCTATGAGGGGAAGAAGAAAGGGAAGAAGAGAAGGAGAGAGAGGAAAAGAAAGAAAAGATGAAGACAAAGATGAAGGAGATGAAGGAGGAGATCAGGTAGAGAAGAAAGAGAAGGGGAGTGACTAATGTGGCAGGAAGTTAAGTAGGAAAGATTGGGAGCACTGATGATGACCAAAGAGACAGCAGTGAAGCCCTAGATGGGCCCAATGGTTCGAGGGGTTGAAATGGCAACAAGGTTTTGTTTTAAAAGGCTTGAAGTTCCCAGGAGATGGGGCAGAAAAGTGAGGGATTGGCCATGGAAAAGGAAGCTGATAAACCATAAGAATTCAGAGAACAGGCATATCTAGTGCACCAAGAGCATGGCAGGTTTCACTTTCCTGACACTTGGGAAGTCTGAAGGTTCTTAAATTGCCTCCCATTCCTGAAAAACACCCAAGCAGGCAGCTCCCTCTGGGATGCAGTTAACCCTCATACTCCACTGCCAGAAACATGAGCTCATTCCACTCGTCCGCCGGCTGTCCTAGCAAGCAGGATCAAACTTTATGAGGCTTGTTACAAGCAAATTACATGGGAAGCTGCAAAGGATTGGTGGGAGGGGCACAGCGGCAGGGACTGAGGACACTGCTTGGAAAGGCGAGCAGGTTCGGGCTGCTGGGCACAGCCTGAACTTGGAAGGCAGCAAAGCACGTCATGGAGCAGCTGGCAGCTTCTGCCTTCGGGACCCAATTTTCTGAGTGATGACTTGAGTGTTCACACCTGCACTGACTGGGCCTGAAGCCCTTCCTCTGCAGAGTTAATGGAGCAGGCAGAACCCAGGAATGCTTTTGGCCACAACGATATCGTTTTCTTGGCCCTGCTTTCTTTCCTGGCCAAGCAAGTTTCCCTCCAGTCTGTCCCAGTTCCTCCCAAACCACTCTGTGACTGAGGTGTGCTTGCCCCTCTGGGTCGCTGCAGAGGACCTGGTCCAGGGCACAAAGGATCCCAGCACTTCTCCTCTATGACAGCTGGAATTCACCTGCACCCCTCCCCCCCCCCAAGAGCTGCCTCCTTCCCTACCCAATGTACAGACCCCAACTATGTGTGATGTGACTTTTTCTTTTCCTACATCACATAAGCTGAGGCAATTCTTACATTTTCGTGGGGCTTCCCTTGGTATATTCCACTGGAAACACACTGGGGTAGACTGACTGAGAATATTCCAGGAGCTAGAGTTCCTGTGGTTCAGGTTAGTGTCTGCAGAGGGAAGCATAAAAGTCATGCAGACAATTTTACTTGAACCATGTCCCATAGTAGTGTCTGCTAGAAGGGTTTTCATAATTAGGGCTCCCATCTCCTTAAGACTTTTTGTGCACATATGCACACATACTCACATGCACATGTAAAGATGTGCTCACTGAGAATCTTACTGAAATGGACCCGGTTCCATGTCCAAACAACTCTTAAAGATTAGAGACAATTTTGGAAATAGATGCAGTGCAAGTTCAACCCAGGGAGAGGTTCAGACGATGCCTTAAACCCATCTGAATGCAGGAAACCAAGGAAACAAAAGAAAGAAGCTGTGTGGATGTTGTTATATAAATTTTCTCTCTCGGCACAGCCCGAGGTGGTCAGATGCTTTTTCTGTCCAATAGGAGTTCCTTAAGCTCTCCCACTAATGCTGGGAAAACATTCACTTAACAGGCTTGTCCAAACAATTCCCTTTTTAATTCAGACATGATGAACTGCAGGGGGGAAGCAGAGCCCCAGGGCTGTCCACCTTGATGCCATCAATCCTGACAGGGTACAGAGCCACACGTTTGCCCTGGCAGTCCATTAAAAAGATCAGTGAGGAACTGTGTTTATGTGTTACGTGTTAGCAATAGGTGGGAGCAGTTCATACCTTCCCTTTGCCCCATCTTACTGTTCTCTGCTTCCCAACGCCCACAGGACACCCACTGACAAATCCAACCCCTATCTTGTCTTCACTACATACTCTTTCTCAAGCTCTTTCTCTGACACCCACCCACCTTCATGGCATACTCCCTTATACAATGGGTCTCAGCATATAACTGGTAGGAGAGGCCACATTCACACATGTACCAAGCACTCACATACTCAATTTCCCTCCCAGATCACAGCTACACCTACAGCTTCTTTTTTCTTTCCATCCACATTCCTTGCAAACACATTCATTTGCCATCTCATCTTTCTGACCTCAGACCTGCTCCTACCCTCCTTTTTTTCACTGAAATCTTTCAATAAAAACAATTCTGTCTCTCCCCCTTGCCCAGCCAGTCCTCCCCTCATTGTTCTCTCCATTTCTTAGTGGCCAAATCAGACCCTCTTGCCAGCGCTCATGGGAAGCTTCTTCAAGAGCCGGACTTAAAATTTTTACTGCTCTGTCTTTCAATATATTCCTGTCCTTCCAACTGAACTAGATTTTCCTGAGCTAAAAACTGGACTTAGATTATGTAACAAGTTCCTTGGGGAATATGTGAGGATTCAGCCAGTTATTTAGAGGTAAAGTGAACTACCAAAAAGAAAAGACAGAACCAACTATTTAAATAATGGCTAATTTACCAAGAGCCCAATTAAAGAAAGATCTCATTGGTAGAAGGTATTGGGGATAAACTTTATGCCCAATAATAAATACCTTCTACCAACAAGATCTTTCTTTAGGCACTTGTAGGTAATGTTAGTTTCTTGCCAACAGCCATTTTGCAAAAGCTAACAGGTAAAAAAAAGTGCCACTGGGGAAAACACGTACCTGTGAATACCTAATATGTTCTTTGTGAGATATACCTATCTGGTCAAATATAGCAGCATTCACTCCAGCAATATAAGCTCTCAGCCAAAAGTGTGATTAATTAGGCAAAGACTATATCATAGGATATGAACATTCACTATTAAAATGGAGCGTTGTAATGTCAACTATCAGATGAGGATTATTCAGGTATAGCTCTATGGTGCTTACAACACTTTTATTAGAAAAATGGAAATCATTGTAACACAGCTCACACATTTTTCCATATATAACTTTTCCCCATGATATTTCAGAAAGTTGCATGTAGTTCCCATGTGATTGCTCAAATGAAAAGCTCATGTACATTGAGCTCCCCTGGTAGGCTGGCTTCCAGAGCCACATAAGACATGCAAGGAGGGGCAGCAGAGCAGAGATGGAGAGGTAGGCTTTCTCTACCTGTCTTGGAAGCCACAACCCTGGATTTCCAGGAAAGATGGATAATAAATAATTGGTAAGCACTTCCTGTTGGGAAGTTTAAACTACTGAATCTGATGGACAGACCAGGCTTTGAGGACAGGGGTCACGCACAGTAAACCTGCCAGGAAAGGGACA
Source organism: Uropsilus gracilis (assembly GCA_004024945.1). Lineage (NCBI taxonomy): Eukaryota > Metazoa > Chordata > Mammalia > Eulipotyphla > Talpidae > Uropsilus > Uropsilus gracilis. The sequence continues at coordinate 12,814 of PVHY01030095.1, forward strand.
GCATATTTTTGGCTTTGGGGGACAACCATATGGTCTCTGTCCTACCTACTCAATGCCACCATTGAAGTGGGAAAGCAGCAGGAGGCAATAATCAATAGGATAATTGCATTCCAATAAAACTTTATTTATGGACACTGATATTTGAATTTCATTTGGCACAAAATGCTATTCTCCTTCTGATTTTGTCAGCCAGTTCAACTTGCAAAAGACGTTCATGGCTCACAGGTGGTACAGAGACAGGTGGCAGGCTGGACTTGGCTCGTGAGCTGTGTTTGCCGATGGTGCTTTAGAGTGCAGTGCTGCAGACATGCAGACTCTGCAAGTCTCTCCTTGCCCCTCTCACTCCCTCCCCCACCTCCAGCTTCTGTGAGTCTCACCTCCCGTAGTTATTAAGGGAGAACTGATAACACAGACATACTTTCTCTGTTTCTACAGGCTGTGTGTTGTAGGTGGCAGTGCTGCTGTTTGGAGCAGGGACTTTCATTATTTCCTCTACAAAATCCCACTTAAAAATGTGTGGAGGACCCTCAAACAATTGAATGTGGACTTACCATTCGACCCAGCAATCCCACTCCTAGGAATCTACCCAGAGAACATGAAGACATTAATTCAAAAGGACACATGTACACGCATGTTCATTGCAGCCCTGTTTACAGTTGCAAAGAACTGGAAACAAACCAAATGCCCCCAAACGGATGATTGGCTAAAAAAAAATGTGGTACATATACACGATGGAATACTACGCATCCATCAAGGAGGACAAACACATGTCATTCGCAGCAACCTGGATGGAACTAGAAAGACTCATATTGGCAGAAATAAGCCAAAAAGAAAAAGAGAAGTACAGGATGGTCTCACTTATATGAGG
>PVHY01030096.1:0-13692 GCA_004024945.1 Uropsilus gracilis
GGGGGGAAGGGGGAGGGGGGAAGGGGGATGGCTTTAATTAGGGCTTCTTGGCCTTTTTAGTCCCGGGGCTGGTTGGGGTAATCCAGTTAGAGTCCTTGCCTTTCATCTCAGCTGGCTGGCCTCTCTGGGGCCCTGTCAGAGCCTTTAGGGGGCAACAAGTAGTGGGCAGGCTCGGGCGGGGTGGGGGTTGGTACCGCACTCATTTCCAGCTGGACACAGAGGGGGGTGCGGAATGAAGCCCAGCCAGCGCAGCAGTTGGTGGTGGGCAGTGAAGTGGCCGGTGTGGGCGGCTTGGGTGCTGGGCGGCTGTCTCCTGACACCAGAAACCCTCTTTATGAAAGGATCAAGTCGGGAGCATTGTTCTCTGGGCCAGGGAACCAAGGGCTCAGAATGCTCTTTTGTGTGGAGGTGCCCCCCCCCCCACATACACTCCCTCTTCTTTTTTCTCCCTTTGAGCCACTGCTAGCTGTGCCTCTGCCCCCCCCCCATGCCTGGGGTTGAGGGGGGGTGGGAGCGATGGAGTGGTAGAGATGGGCTCAGGACAGACAGTCCTGGGGGAGCCATCTGTGCTGGGGTAGGATCCACTGGAGCTGAAAAATTAAACAGCATTTTCAATTAACTTTTCCTCTCTTGTTTGGGGGTGGGCGTGAGGCGGGTGGTGGAGCAGGCTGGGTGAATTTAACCTTTGAAAAGCTGCTGTGGAGATGAGGAGGAGGGAATGACCTTTCTTCCTGAGGCAGGGGTGGGCAGGGGGTGGGGAGCAGTGGGATTGTATCCTCAGACTAGTCAGGGGACCCTCTGGTGAATGTTCCCGGATGCTCTTGGTGTCCTTGGCCCACGTCACCCATGTCAACCTGTGTAGGTGCACACCCTAAGGGAAGACATGTGGGCTGGTAGGGTCAGCGGATGAAGGCCCCCTGTTGAACAGGAAGGATCTTTTTTACCCTTTCATTTCCCCTTAGCAGCTACCCCTGATTCCCCAAGCATCTTTCTTTCCTTTTTTCAAGAAATCCCATTTTTCAGTTCCAGTTCATGGGATGAGGCCTCAGAAGATGAAAAAACACGTGTGAAAGGGATTGTGCTTCTAGATGTGCTCAAAAACCTTCCTGACACTGTCCCATTGGCAAAGCAAGACATTAACGGGACTACTGCATGGTCAGAAGTTAGGGTGGAAGAGCCCAGGTTGTGCCCTAGGCTCATGTCTGCAGTGCTTCATCCCGTGCCCTTCTCTTAAGATAGTTCTTCCTTGAGCTTCACTGGTCTCTGCTTTACTCTAGGTCACATAACAGCTACAAAGTCTTTGTGTCCCGGTGGTGAAGACTTCACTCCCCATAATAACCACTAGTATCTGAAGAACACTATAGTTTTATTTTTATTTTATTTTATTTTATTATTTTTTTTTTTTTGAGACTAGGTCTTGCTATTTTTGTCTGTGGAACCGCAGGCTCTCGTTGCCCGGGGTACCACAGACTCAAGCAATCCCCAGCCTCAGCTTCCCAGGTAGCTGGGATTACAGGCACGCACCACCACACCCAGCTATTTTTTTGGAACTAGGTCTCGCTACAGGCCCCAGGCGGGACTCGAACCGCGATCCCTAGCCCCTGCGCTTCATAGGCTGAAGCTTACAAGCACGAGCCACCGTGCCCGGCTCAGAACACTATAGTTTTAAAAATATTCATGTCAGTCTTCTCATAATGCATGGATGTGTATGAGTAATGCCAATCCTTTTTTATGGTGAGGAAACCAAGATTCAAGGTGATTCAGTTTGAAAAATGGCTCATCCCTTCCACAACACTGCAGTAGCACTACAGGCCTTTCCTTACCCAAAGATTCTACACTCTCCTCCCTTCTACACCCAATTTTACTTCATTCTTTAATGAAATTCTATCTCTTGCATTTTCCTAAGCTATTTGTAGGTGAGAAAATCAGGAAGGCCACTCAGGTAACCAAAGACAAAAAAGGAAATAGATGCAATAGTTTTTCTGGGTTTTTCACCAGTGCTCATTTTCATCAAAGCAACAGGGGAGGGTAATCTTGCAAAGTAGACTCTTTCAGAGCCCAGTGGAACATGCTCTTCCTTTTGAGCATATTCCTTGCACTGTGTTTCGTGCTCAGTTAAAGCTACTGCCCTTTCTAACCTCGGCTCAGGGTGCTCTTCCCTCCCCTAACTGTGTTCAGCAAAGCTGCTTTTCCCCTGCTTCATCAAATGCACAAGCTTTCCCTTTCAGCATATTAGTGTGCACTTCACCCAACTCTACCTAACCTTTCCTGTCCCTGTGAATTTTACTGCTCAAAGAGTACTTTCCCTTCCTTCCCATATAAATTTTGTCCACCAGTCACATGTCCTCAAAGCCCTCTGTTATAACTAATATTATGGTTTGTTATTATACACTGAGTTGGAGAATATCGACTGTCTCTCCCACTATACCATGAACATGGTGAGAGCGGGTATCCTGCCATACTGTTCACTAAGTAATCCCTGGTGCTTGTGAGTGAAGGAATAAATGAAAAAGGAAAGTTAGTAATTCACAGAGAAAATGAGCAAAGTGTAAACCAAATTTTTCCAAATGTTAAGACTAGTGGTTGCTTTGACATCTAGATAGTTCCTTTAGAGCATCATAGTGGATGTCAGTAGGCCTGAATGGTGCAAGAAGACTTTCAGGGTGGATTTTGGGAGAGGATGGGGATGATGACTGAGATCTTTTAGGTGAGTCAGGAGGAAGGGGACAGCCACCTTCAGTTTTTCCTTATCTTTCAAAGATGTTATTTTTGAAGCCTGAGAAGGATCAAGTCAAAATAAGAATACTCAGAAGTGAAACTAGTTCTGATGAAAATAAGAAAAAAGAAATGTCTGTGCTTGCTAGAATAGCTTTGGGTGAGTTCAGCCTAGTTTCTGCAGAGTACAAGGATTGGATTCAGGAGGCAACAGAGAATAGATCCTGAGGCCTGTGGGCAAGAGAATGAGCCAAAAGAAATGGAAAGAAACCTGAATAGTGAAGGGTTAAAGGGAATAAACATGTTTAGCAATATATTGAAGGTGAAGTGAAGGGAAAGGTGGGGGAAAGACCAGTGAGCATATAGACCACTAATAAATGAAGAGAAGTAGGAGATTCATCTTACCTCCTACAGGGCAGAGATACTCAGCTCATTTTTTAGATCAGTCTTTAAGAAGAAAAATGACAAAAAGGAATTTGGATAATTAGGAAGTAAATGCAGACTGTGCAAAAATCGTTACTGATAGAAAGCAGGTAGGAGAATACTCAGAAAATGTAAAGGTTTCACAAATCAGCAAGCCAGGATGACATCCATCATGGGGTATTAAGGCTAGTGTTCTGGGAACATGCTAAGCGGGGAGCTGATTGAACCACTTATAATTATGTCTGGAAAATCATAGAAAGTAAAAGGAGCCATCAGGAGCCTGGGGAAGTGAAACGGATGTGACTCCTATCTTCTAAAATATGATACAACAGTCCTAAAAACGTTCATCCAGTCAGTTTGGAGTTAGATACAAAGCAAGGGAGGGGAAATATGTCATCTTCGAGAAGAAAATAAATGTGAGAGCTCTGCGTGTGCGCGCGCGCGCGCTTGCGTGCACCCTAAGGGCCAAACCACACCAAACAGTAACACCAAGTGGTCAAATTGGAAACAGAGAAACAGATGTGTTGAAATGGGCGTGCCACAAGTGGCTGCTGTTAAAACAGGTTCAGGTTTTCGCCAGTGGTGTAGGTATGTAAATGAAACTACATAGAAAGGAAAACCCAATGGCAGGGAATCCATTCAGGCAGCAGGACAACTTCCCACAGCCCATGACTTGGACAGGGGGATTAGACACCAACCTCCCAGTGAATAGAGGCGTCTGAGCCTACTTAACAGGGTCTCACCCTGGAATGAGAGAAAAGGACTAGTGACTAAGGAAGGTGATAGGTGTGGTTAAGGAACCATAGAACCTGTAGAAGGGGTGTGTATGTGTGTGTGTGTCTGTGTGTGTGTGTGTGTGTGCGTGAGCGTACATGTGTGGTTTATGGGAACAATTCAACGTTTTGGGGTACGAACTGCCTCTGCTCTTCCAAGAGAACCGTGGGAAGAGCCTAGAAGCTGCCTTGCTTTAAGTGCCTGAGCACAAGATTTGGGTGTGGAGTTCATGGACCTAGATGGGAGGTGACACCCTGGAGTGATTTCAAAAAGAATGGTGCAGGCCCCTAAGGGGGGCTAGCTGAGGGGGAGTGGCCTCTCATGGTAATGATCCTAACTGACTCCACAGTCCCAGCGCCCTGCAAGCTTTTACAAGGTTAAAGCAACAGCTTGAACCTGTATGGGGTGAGCATTTGTTTCCTTTCCAGATTGCCAGCTAATGAGGAAAGATTAAAGGAGCTAAATCTGTTTAGCTTGGCTAAGTGACCACTGAGGCGGCGGGAGTGGAGAGGCATGCTGGGCCTGCCTGGCCGAGATGAGGGGTGTGATAACTGTCTGCAGATTTCAGAAAGGTGTCAGAAAGGTGCAAGAAGAGTGACCATCTCAGGTGGTACGAGGGTTAAAGCCGCAGCCTCCATCAGTGGGAGGCAGGGCAGGAGAGTTTCCCCAACAGTGAGCTCCCTGCAGGCAGGTCATCCCTCGACCTGAGGAGCAGAGTGCCAAGGTTGGGAACATCCAAACTGAGCTAAGGAGGAGCCGAACCAAGGGACCTTCTCGCCAGGCAATGTCCCAGCTTTCCTCTTGCCTTCTGCTAACAGCATCTTTAGCATTCCAGAGGGTCTTCTCTGGCCTCTGCCCTCCCCACAGCCCATGCTTTGGGCGGGGGGCTAGACACCAAAAAGGTGACCCCACTTTTGGGGCCCGTGATGTTCTTTGTAATTATTCTAACAATTCATTCCAGGCTGATCCTTGATGATATCTGCAGATAGCATTTTCTAAAGCGGTGAACTCAGAACTTGTGAAAAGAGCTCTTCTAGGAGCAGAAAGCCCTTCTCCAAGAGGAGGGACACGTGTAAAGGCCCAGCATCCAGTGTCCCAGGGGGTCCCCAAGCCTGGCCCCTTGGGAGAGGCCAGGCTGCTGCCTCTCCTTGTGCTTCCTATTGGCAATCTCACAGTTAAACACTTAAACAATCTTTCTTTCTCCTCTTTTCTCTCTCTCCCTCTCTCTCTTTCTCCCTCTTCTTTTCAGAGTTGACAGGGGCCAAATAAAGACCCTTTTAAAAAAAACACACAAAACAATTTTGTTCCTTCTGAAAGTGATGGAGCGAAAGTGAGTGCAGATTATAGGCCTGCGAGGCGAGGGCCTTCCTGATGGGGGGAGAGCGGTGACATGATGGGAACCTAATGGCAGTAATTGGCCCTGGCTTTGACAGGGCCCATATCACAGCTCAGGAAAAGAGAGATGTTTAAAGTAAAAATTTACACAAAATTATATGTTTTCGGGGTGAAAAAGACTGTTTGGATTTCATTTTTTTCCTTCCTCTTCTTCCCCCCCAGGGCATGTTTCATGGGTCTCCCTCTGTTGTTTGCATGCGTGTGTGCAGTAGCAGCGCACAGTGATGCACACACAGCCAGGTTTCTGCCCTCCAGGTGTAGATGCCTGCATACCTGCACTGTCAGTGCCTCCCATCTTCTCCCTGACTCAGACAGAGGCATTGGTTGGCTCTGGAAGTATCTCTTCCAAAAGTAAAAAGAGCCTGAGAGAAGGAAGAGAAAGAGAACCGTTTGAGTAGTAGATTAGGCCACTCTTCATGATTTCACCATGCAGTGCTGATGTGGACTTCCTATCCTATTTGGCTAGCATCTTGGGTTTATCCTTGTAACCTTTAGTTCTACATATAACCAAGTAATAGAATGGGTGATTCTGTTTGTTCAGTGTCTGACTGCCAGCTAGGCTGTGAGCTCTTGGAGTGCAAGACTCTATCTAATGTCTTGAGTGTCATAATCCCAGCACCTGGCAGGGGACCTGGCTCATAGGAGGTTTTAGTATTTGCTAAATGAGTGACCCAGAATAGCAGAATTATGTTAAGACAATAGCTGTATCGGAAGACCATACCTTCCTGAGTATAAAAAATGGGTAAATAGGGTTTTTTTTTCCCTGGGCTGCTAGAATATTCATATAATTGGTTCTTCATTGCTTATTGGAAATATGACCTGACAGGAAGACTTGGAAATGGCAGTGAAACTAGAATATTAGGTGTTCATCCCTTGCCTACAGTGATTAAAACCTCCATTGTGAAATCCACTAGAAACTCTACAGTCAAACCCCAATGAACTCTTTAATGCTAATGACCATTTCCAGTGTAGACAGGTCCCTTTGGGACCTACAGGACACACTGTAGCTTTCTGTTTCACCTGGGGCTTAGGAATAATGTATGTGCTAAGCTGAGAACTAGTCAGCTCTCTGTCTACTTTAAGCTTTATTTTTTTAAGTTACACCATTTGACAAATATAATAATGAGAAGCATAAATGAGACGACATTGACTGTTTTGTTCATGTGAGCACAGTGTGAAGTGACAGAATTATGGAATTTCAGTGTGAGGCTAGGTTTAAAAATTCTGAAATTCATCTTTTACTAGCTACATACGTAACATCCACAGTAATGTCTACGATAACCTCTCAAGCTCCAGTTACAAAGACTGGCATCTTCAGCAAGGAACATAGAACTTAAAGTCAAGAAATGAAGGGGCCAAGAACTGCACTGGCAAGAGCCACTCCTTGGCAATGGATCTGTCATGGCTAATAGAGTCAGAAAGGGGAGGAATGTGCCAAGGAACTGCTTTGGAGTCAGCTCTGAAAGGAGCGTCCCGGAAGTCAGTACATAGTGGGGAGGTATAGAAACCAGCCACAGGGACTAAGCAACATGAGGTGTCCTTGCTTCTCCTAAGCAAACTAGAAGGTTCCCAGACCACCAGGGGAATCCGGAAGTGGGATGGACATTGCTGAAGTTGGGATAAGGGTAGTAGAATAGAGAATCGAATGGAAAAGATGCTTCTATAATGATGGTGGTAACTGAGATCAACCAGTGATAAGTCAATTCAATTGGTGAACAATTCTTGAATGATACAGGATGTACTGAGTTTGATACTTAGGTGAAGTTCTAAATGTCTTAGGGCTGCTCCCCATCCCCCAAACAGGAGTCAGAATATAGCTTCTTTTAAAAAAAAATCGAAACATTGGGATTTAAGAACCATTTACTTGTATCAACATTTATGGAATACCTATTCTAGTCAAGGCATATTGTTTGGGTCACATTTTCAGAACTACCTACTATTTAATTTATTTCTCTTTTATTTTTCCTTTATTAGCTGACTTGAGATTATGAGTACAGAGGAAAGTGACTGAAATTCTAGCCCCCAAAAAATCACAAAACATGAGAAGACTCTGTTGGCAACTTCAGGGTCTCCAAGTTCTGTAGGGTCAAGGGAAACAGCTGCAGTATACATAACTTTTCCTCCATTGGCATCTAGCACAGAGATGGTAACCTTGGTCCTCCTGTGTTACTTCTGTGTGGAAATATTAAAACTGCAAATTACAGGCATTTTCCTAAAATACAGTCCTCTCACTGAGATCTGGAATAACAACTTAGGAACAGGTGCTTCTGGTACCACTTGACTTGCCAGACAAGGTGGCATGCTGAAACAAAGATGAGAGGCTAAAGGCTTCTGGTCTGACTTCCTTAGACGTGATCTTGGCCCTGACACCACTCTTCTAAAAGGGGAGGAAAAGAACTTTTTGCTCCTGTATCTGTTTATTTTATTTTATTTTTTTGCTTACAATCATGGAATCTCAGAGCCCTGAAGCTCATGCAACATTTTTTAACAGATGGCCTCCTTTAAGTTAAATGCTGCAGATATAGAGATTTAAAAACAGCTCCTGCTTAAAGGAATTTATAGTCCACTGAGGAGCCAGACCAACCAAAGAGATCATTTCAGTGTGCTATGATCAGTACTAAGATTGCAATCTGAGCAAACTGCAGCACCACCTAGAAGAAGCAAGCACTTGTTCCTGCTGGAGACCCCAGAACAGGCTTCAGAGTTGGCAAAGCCTGACATGATTGTTTTAGGGAGGAATAGAAAGAGCAAAGCAAAGGATGTTCCAAGCAGAAAGCATAACATAATTGCTGAATGCATGAATTTTAAGTCAACTAATCCTGGCCCCTAGTTCCTTAATATGCTCAGCAGTTTCCTTTTGTTGATTTTTTTTTTTTTTGGTTTGGGTTATTATGATTATTACAAAATCTTGATGTTCTCTCAAATATTTTTGATTTGCCAGTTGTTTACATAACAAAACACTTTTTTTTTTGCTTAACAATTTCTAAGTAGTTCACTTGCTTTCTGAGACTCAAGTGCTATCAAAAAGGCGGCAAATTATTTCACATATACACATACCTGCTCCTCCCTTCTTCCTATAGTGTCTCCCCATCCACTTGCTAAAGACAGAAATACGAGCTTCTTTGACCTTTGCCTTTTTCTCAGCCCCATATCTGATGCATCCCTAGGTCCCCACCATTCTAAGCCCAAATCCTACCTCCTGCATCTCCTTCTGTCAGCCTGGGGCATGACCCGAAACCAGGTCTTCATCACTCATCATGGATCACTGCTGAAACAGTCGTCTTACTTGATCTCTCTTCCATTCTTGATATCTCCCACTCCGGTCTCTTTACCTGGCTATGCAAGAATCTTTAAGATGCATGACGCCTAGCTTCAAGTCATCATCCTTTGCCTGGCAAGATTTGCTTCCTGTCTGCCCTGACCCTCACCCCACTCGGGGTCTTGGCATCCCACCCAGCTCATTCTCCTCTACATGAAGATAAAGCTGCTTCCTTCTCATCCTTAGGTCTCAGTTCAAAGGCCATTTCCTCTGAGAATTCTCCAGGTCTGGTAAAGATTCCCCTTATGTCTCTATTTCTATCATTGTCACTAAGTGTTGCAGTGATATGTTCATCGGTGTATTTACATTGTTCAATGGCTGTGCCCCTTCCCCCCAGGTGGCATAAGTTCTATGAGGGTAGCACAAAGTCTCTTTTGTTCACCCCAAATCATCAGCATGGAGCATAGAGTAGGCATTCAATATGTTATATTTTTAAATAGTTTATACATTGATTTTTTGTTAAAAAGGAATAGTAAATGGAACTGGTTCAGGATAAAGAGGAGCTTGGATTTAAGCCCACCTCTTGCTGATACCAAAGCCCATGTTCTCTCCTCCTCACCACACTGGATGAAATCCAGCCTGATTCATCAGGTAGCATGCAGTTCTTGCAGCATTTGTTTCAGAGATGTGCTGAAGAGCCTTCAGAAATGTAACCTCATCAGACTCTTGGAAGCTAGAGACCATGTCCTCACTGTTGAAGCAGGTGCTCAGTGAATGATGAATGAACAAATAAAACACAAGGAGCTCGGATTGCTGCTTTGAGTAAATGGGCAGAGGAACTACTTACTGAAGTGAAGAGGGGAGGACAAGAGGAGGGTATTGGGGGAAGAGGGGAGGGGAGAAATGGAGAGAAATAGAAAGTTTAGTTTGGCAATGACAAGCAAAGAAAGGTCATCCGCAAATGTGTTTCAGGAACAATGAGAGGTTTATTCATTCAGTCATTTCTTTACATTTCTTTACTTATTTAATCATTCATTTAATCAACAAATATCTATGAAAAGCTTGGCATGTGTCAAGCTCTATGCTGTGTGCTGAAGACATGACAATAAACCAGATAAAGTCAAGTAAGGGAAATGGATAAGAAAACAGGTATTAAAATGCAGCAAGGTTTGTACTATTGTAAAAGTAAGCATGCAGCACTGTGAGACTTTAGAAAGCAGAAGCAGAAAGATTTTCTGAAGCAATTACTACCTTGAGCACATCTAAGAACAGAGAAAGTAGGTATTAGCCTGATCAAAAGCTGAGAAAGGGAAAATAGCATGTGCAGAAGTCCTGGGGTAAGGAAAGAAGAGCATCCAGAAAACTATATATGGTTCAGTTGATTGGAATCATGGTGTTGGGAGCAGGATGCTCCATGGAAACTGGGATCTCCTCAACATTTCCCTATCCATCCCTCCAGTTAGAGAGAACTATGGAGCTATGTGCCATGCACAGCAGTTAGTGAACCCCTGCGGTTCACAGCATGTGTGTAAAAAAGGAAGCAAGGAGAGGAAGTGAGGTCCAAATCATAGCCTAGGACCAGATTGGTAAGAACCTTGTTTGCATAATAAGGAGTATGACTTCTAGGGGCAATGGTGGATGTTGAGAGTTTTTAATTGGGGTGGTGGTGGTGACAGATCAGATACATATATAAGAAAGAAAATTCATGACTAGTGTGAAAAGGTAGATTAGGAGGTCATGGCCAGAAGCAGCCATATTGTCTGTCAAGGAGACATTCTTTAGCTTAAAAAAAAAAAGAAGAATGGTAAGACAATTGGAATCCAAAATTATATTTGTGTGTGTGTTTATGCTATTTCTACATGAGTCATGAGTCCCAATTTGCCTCATGTGTATGCCTCTATGTCCCCTTTTTGGCCCCCTCTTCTTAAAAGTTCTCCCTGCCAGGCCAGGCATGGGACGCATGCCTGTAAGCAGCAGCCTAGGAAGCCGCGACCCGGGCCAGGGATCACGGTTCAAGTCCCACTGGGGGCATGTAGTAAGACCTAGTCCCCAAAAAGTAGCTGGGCATGGTGGCACATGCCTGTAATCCCAGCTATCTGGGAAGCTGAGGCTGGGGATTGCTTGAGTTTGTGGTACCCCGGACAACATGAGCCTGTGGTTCCACAGGCAAAAATAGTGAGACCTAGTCTAAAAAAAAAAAAGTTCTCCCTGCCTCTTATTTATCTTAAACTAAAATTTTAGACAGATTTAACAATTTCATCCTCTGACTACAGTATCACTCTAGACACAATCTTTATAATTTTCTCTTCTGTCTTCCCAACAAGGCTGTCAATTCTTCAAGGACTAAGATTATGTAAGTTTCGCTGTATCCCCAACTCCAGATGTGGTCCCTAGTAAACAATTAATATTAGGTGGATTGAACTTTTTTGGAATACTGGTAAACTGGGATGATCTGACAATGTGAAATTTAATAAATGGGAAAGCAATTATTCATTCAGCAAATATCTATTAAATAGCGAGAATATTCCAGGTACTACATTTGACCCTGGACATAAAGCAAGCAACCAAGAGATATAGTATTCATTCTCATGGAGTTTATACCCTACTGGGATGACAGATTTCAAACAAGTAAGGAAATGTAAGTGAAATGTTAGGGAAAAGAATATAGAATACAAGAGAAATCTTACCTGGCCCAGCGTGTCAAGGGAGATTCTATGAGAAGTGATATGTATGCAAGCCTGAAAGATGTTCAAGTTTTCAAGGCAAAGCCAATAACGGTTGGTTGGATATGGGAGATGGAGTTTGGGGTGGGAGATGTGGTTTTCCACAGATCTTGGCTCTGCTGTGACTTATTTAGGTGAACCTTCACTGAATTTTCTCATGCAGTCTTGTCTCCTATGGCAACATGAATTGCTCTTGTACAACTCATCTTTACAGCAGATTCACAAAGCCCGTTATCACACTAGCTGTGTACACTGTGACCAGGCCTGTCACCTTTTGCCCACTTCTGTATTCCTAGTACCCAGTACAGTGCCTGGCAATAAAGCAAGTTCTCACTTGATGTTTACCAAACATTAATAAATTAGCAAATAAAAGAATAAAGGGCTTGGGCATTGCAGGCAGAGGGAATAAGCAATGTGTCTGAGAAAATCTGGGGGGTTGGTTGACTGTCAACTATGTATGTAACAACAAATTAAGATGGTTGTAAACTTAGCCTTCATTAGGAAAAATCTTTTCTTTATTCTGTCCTGGCTAGACTAAGGTGTGGTTTTCTTTCCTGGGGAACATACTATAGAAAGGCCTGTGACCAATATTTGCCAAACTTTCATGTGGGAAGTTCCATTCTATAATGGGAAGACTTTGGGATTTCTGATGCAGACAGACCTGAGTTTGAATTCCAGCTCTACCATTTGCTAACTGAATTGGACAACCACTTAATGTCTCAGGACCTGTTTTCTGTCTATAACATAGACATAATAATATACAGAGTTCTGAAGACTAAATGAGATGACATGTGAAGTGTCTGACCTGGTATCTGGCACACAATAGGCACCCAGTAACTGTGAGCCCCAGCATCTATTAGAAGAAAAAGAACTCTGGGCTATTTGAGTTCAGGAAGGTTTCTTGAAGTGGGTAAAAATGAGTCTGGTCACTTAAGGACCGGGAGATTCTATTATACTGAAGAAAAGAGAGAGACTCTGGTTGCACTGTGCTGTCTGCTGTGTGGACAGAGAACCAGACAGAGCCCAGTCTGAGCTCCCGGCCAAGAATGACCACCCCCCTTGGGAAGTGATCTTCTTCTATCCCTGATCTCACCTTCCCAATAGGAAGGTCACACCCAGGAATCAACTCTGATGACCACTCCCACTTTGAAAGGGAGGAACCTAGAACCTGATTCAGGATTTGCTTACCAACTTAGGCATCTGCTCAGAGCTTGCATGTTCTGGGCTTGCGTAGACTATGCAGTCCTCGTATGGAAGTGGAAGAGGTAGGGGCGTGTGCGCATGCTCACGCTGAAGTACTCGTCACAGCCAAGACACAGCATGCTACCCACACGGACCTTGGACTTGGCGGTACTGCTCAACAGCAGCCCATTCAGAGGGTGGCTTTGGGTACAAAAGGACTAGCACAGGAGAAGAGAGGTGAGAGACGGGAAAGAACACATGTTCAAAAATAAACACTGCCTCCTGCTAAATGGTCTAGAAAGCATCTGTAAGAGGGGCTCTGGGCTGTGGGGTTTCCGAGGATGGTCATTGCGGGAATGTTTTGTCTGCAGAGTTGGGGTTGGGGGCTTCCACATCCTGCCCCACTGCCACATCTGGGGAAGTCATCTGTGCTGGGCTGATGGCTCCCCGAGCACTCCTGTTTTAATGGCTCGTGGTGCCGCAAGAAGTGGCCCTGTAATGGCCATTCCAGGCCGCCCTGGGGAGGGTCTGGGGCAGACCCCAGGCAGCCTGTTTGCTTTTCTCCCACCGCAGGCCATCCACCAGCTCTCAGCCTTTCTTGGCTAGGGGAGCTGGCCTGCAGGCTGGTTGGGAGCCAGAGACGACATACCGGGCAGCCATGGAACCAGAGGACTTCGTGATCAGGATGGAGGAGTTGGTTCTCCTCTCCCGGACTGCCATCCCCTTGATAAGGCACCAGTTCCTATGCCCAGCATGGCTTTCTGTCTTCTTTTGATGCCACTATGTGTCATCTCATTGCAAAAGAGGGTGGTTCGGGGTTATGAGGTCATTTCAAGATCAAGTGGTACAGAACCAGCAAGCACAGGACATTCTGAAAGCTCTGCTTCTTCCTTGGAAGCATGGTGTTAGGGAGAGACATGCAAGGGGCAAAGCAGAGAGGTGTGCCCAGGGGACTCCTGCCTCCACTGTCCCCTAACGTCCTGAGAGGACCCACTAGCAATTTTTGCCCTCAGGTTCCAGTGCAGCCCCATCCTAGAGACATCCCATCCCAGACAGATAACTGTAAGTGCAGGCAAACCTGCGCACCAGTGAAGTCTGGGCAGCGGCACTTTTAGTGGTGGGGTCCTCTTGCTTTGCTGCCAAGCCTGGAGAATTGCCTGGAGGACCCAAGAGAAGGAGCGCTGCATGTAACAAGACTATGACTTCAGTAGGGGTGAGCCC
>PVHY01030097.1:0-13668 GCA_004024945.1 Uropsilus gracilis
AGAAAATAAGAGTGAGAAATCATATGGGATAAGCCATACTTCAAACTATCTATATTCATTACATTAAAAAGAAAGTTTACGTGTGCAAAAAAAAAAAAAATAAGGAATCCAAAAGAAAGCTGGAAAGCTATGCTTAACTCAGACAAAAAGATTGTAGTAAGAGTCAAAAAGGGTACTACATAATGATTAAGAGGTTAGTCCAAAAAGATGAGATAACACATTTGTAAATATTACACTCCAACATATAAGTATATAAATACATAAAACAGTATTGAAGTGAAACAGTGAAAATACAACAATCATAACAGAATTTAATGCCCCAATTTCATCCATTTCCAGAGAGAAAATCAATAAGGAAATTTGCCTTATTGACATATTGAACCAGATAGACAAAAATATAAGAGCACCACGCAAAAGCAACAAACTGTATCTCAAGTACACATGGAACATATCTAGAATAAATAATATTCTAAGCCACAAAACAAATCTTAATCAATTTAAGAAGATTGTAAACATATCAAATGTCTTTTCTGACAACAATGGTATAAAACTAGAAATCAATTACAAGAGTAAAGCTGGAAAATTTACAAATAAGTGAAAATTAAACAATATACTAGTAAACAACCAGTAACTCAAAATGGAAATCAAAATACCTTGATAAAAATGAAAATGGAAATAAAACCCACCAAAATTTACAGCAAAAGCAGTTCTAAGAAAACTCAAGCTAGCTTTATATATCAAGTTACTAGAAAAAGGAAGAATGAGTGAAGCCAAGCTTAGTGGAAAAAAGGAAATAAATAATATTGAGACTAAAAAAACAATAGAAATTATCAGTAAAATTGAGAAATGGGTTAGGAGAGATAGACAAGATTGACAAGGTTTTGTTTTAGCTATACTCACCAAGAAATTAGAAGGAAGACTCAATATCATCAGAAGTGAAAATGGAAATGTCAATTTATACCACAGAAATATATAAGATCATAAGGGACTACTATGAAAACTTACATTCCAAAAATTTAGACAACTATGGAAATAAATTCTTGGAGAAATGCATCTTGGATGCATTGAGATAAATGCACTCACACTAACCACTCCAGCTCAATATTATATTAGAAGTTTTAACCATAGTGATTAGGCAAGTAAAAGAAATAAAAGGAACTAGTGGAAACATGAATGGAGCAGGAAAGGATTAGGTTAAGTGAAATAAACTAAAAGGAGAAAGATAAATACCATGTGGTGTCACTTATATGTGGAATACAAAGAAACTAAACAAAGGATCAAAAGTAAATTATAAGACTAGTCCTTGTAAAATGGTCATTGACCTGAGGTATCCAAGGGGTGGGGATGACTGGAGGGGGTGGAGAGAAGGGTGACAGTTGAGAGCTATGAGTGGGGGAGAGCACAACAGACTATGATGGAAGACTAAGTGTGCTTTGGTTGGGGAGAGAGATGACAACCACACCTAAGGGGAGAAAGCCTATGCTGTCAATATATAAACAAAGATATAAAACAATGGTAGTTTATTAACTTAAAAAAAAACAATAAAAAGGATTCTGAATTATAAAGGAAGGAGTAAAGTATCATTATTTACTGATCACATTATTGTATATAGAAAACCCTAAAGATTCCACCAATCTGTAAGGGGGAAAAAAATCTGCTAAACTGCAGGTTACAAAATCAATATACAAATATAAGTTGCATTTCCAAAAACTATTAACATAAATAGAAATTAAAAACAATCCCATTTATAACTTCATCAAAAAGAATAAAATGCCTAAAAGTTAACTTCACCAAGATGAAACACACATAGAAATCTTGACATCAATTAAAGGAGTTAAACATGACACATATAAGTGGAAAGATATTACATGTTTATGGGTTGAAAGAATTAATATTTTTAAAATGTCCATAATACCCAAAATCATTTCAGATTAAATGCAATTAACTATATGCAATTCTTAATCCATATCAAAATTCCTATGGCATTTTTCATTGTTATAGAAAAACAATCATAAAATTTGTATATAAGCTCAAAAAACCTCAAATAGTCACAGCAAACTTGATAAAGAAAAATAAAGCTGGAGTTATTATGCTTCTTGATTTCATAGTATATTTCAAAACTTATCAAAACAGTATGGTATTGTCATTTAAAAAAGACACACAGATAAAAGGAACAGAATAGACCCCAGAAATAAACCCATGAAACACACTAGTTTACCAACGGGAAGGACAAACTCTGCAATTAATGATATTGGGAAAACTGCACAGTTGCACATACAAGAGTAAAACTACATCACTATGTCACACTATATGCCAAAATTATGACTTCAAATCAAGATAATCTTTATGTCAAAAATAAAGCAAACAAAACAAACTTTTATATTTAGATAAGAGATTGTTGATTACTAGAAGGGTAGTGGTAGGGGGTGGATAGTAACACAAGTGAAGAGGTCAGTGGTATGGTGATGAATGAAAAGATTTTTGGTGATGAGGATAATGTAATTTGCATATACATTCAAATAAAATGCTACATACCTGAAACATTGTGCTATAAATCAACTTTATCTCAATAAAAATATACTTTAAAGAATTCAGAGTAAATTACAGACTTCATTTTAAGAGATGAAACTATAAAATGCCAAGAAAAAACACAAGTTATAAGTCCCTGGACATTGGTACTTGGCAAAGATTTTTTTTGGAATGTACTCCATAAGCAAATGCAATAAAATGGAAAGACGACAATATTCCAAAGATATGCAGATGCCCAACAGGTATATGAAAAGATGCTCAAATCACTAATCCTTACAGAAGCACAAGTCAAAACCACAATAAGGTATCATCTCACATGTCTCAGAATAGCTATTATTAAAAAGACATGAAATAGCAAAGGATGTGGAGTAAAAGGAACCTAGTGCACCGCTGGTGGAAATATAAATCCAGGTACCACTACTGTTTTCAAATAAATGGTGATTCCTCAAAAAGTTAAAAATAGAAATATCACATGATCCAGCACTTACATTTCTTGGTATTTATCCAAAGTAAACAAAAACTCTAACTCAGAAAGGGATATATACTCCACATTCAATGGAGAATTAACAACAATCAAGACACAAAACCATTCTGTCAATCTACGGAGAAAGAAATTTATTATTATCCAATCATAGAGAAGAATGAAATATTGAGAAATCTTGCCATATGCAACAACATAAAATGAACTTTCAGGAAGTACATTAAGTCAGACAGAGAAAGACAATGTATAATTTCACTTACACGGAATCTGAAAAAAAAAAAAAAAAAAAAAAAGACCTTATAGACACAGTGAAGAGATTGGTGGCTGCCAGAGGAGGATTTGGGGCAGGGGGAGCAACTGTGAAGAGGCAGTCCAAAGTTAGAAATTTCTGACCCCAAAATAAGTAAGAGTTGGGATACAATGTCCATTATGTTGACTATAGTTAATACTATACTGTCTATTTTAAACTTGCTTACAGAGTAAATCTTAAAAATTCTCATCAAAAGGAAAAAAATTTGTGGTATTGGAATGATCTTTTGGCAATAAATACAAATGTCAAATGATTATGTTACAGTTACACACTTGAATAAATGTTTTAACAGTCATATCTTATAGAAATTTATGATTAGCATAAATTTTAAAATATACCTTAAAGTACAGGTAATTCACAATCATGTTTAATTATGAAAAGTTGCATTGTGTATCAGATACATGGTTTCAACTACTTTTCTTGAACAAACTGTGCAGGAAAAATGGAAACAAAAAACCCCTTGGCACCCAAGTGGACTTCTGGGAGCACAAACAAGTTAGAGGTCAGGGTAGGAAGCATCTTCATAGCCAGATCCTCAAGGCAGGAGCCACCTGGTCACTACATCAGAGTTATTCAGGACGGGCTAACAGGAAGCTGAGAATTCTGGGCAAAGACAGGACGGCAGTACAGAAGAGCAAAAACCAATCTCAAAGTATCCACAGGGGTCAGCACAGGAGACCTGTAGAAGAGAGATAGTGATGAGCACAGGGAACCTGAGGGACATTTATTCCCTTTACTTGGGGACCCTGCAGCATTAGACAATGAGAGCTAAGAACCAGGGCATCTGGTCAACACCTCCCTTAACGTGTGTAGAGGTGAAATCAGGTAAAGAGGACAGAGCACAGCAAATCCACTCATGTAGGAAGCAGAACAACTGTTACCCTTTTAGGGGAAATGAATAATTTTATCTTTTCAGTAATTTAGTGATAATTTACCTTCTTTCCACAACTAACTGCCTATTTTGGTTATGTATCTACTCACGAAGGCAACAGTCATCAATATATGATACAAGGTAGCATCATTCTGGTGTCTGATACCCAAGATGTGGTTCTGATTCTATGTTTCACAAAGTGTTGCTAACATAGTCATAGCTTGGTTCAGAGGAAAAGTCTCAGAAGCTTCCTACAGACACTGGACAAAGTTCTGCCCTAACTCTTGATCCCTTAGTAGGGTTATACTATGTACTAAGTCCTTATAGCCAAGTACACTCCCCTCACATCCTTCTCTCTTTAACCTGCCCCCATACTCCTATTTAATCAGATTGGAAATATTACCTACAGAAGAAAGGTATACAAAAAAAATCTCATTGCACAAATATTCAGTCTCTCACGCCAAAGGAAAATGTTTCCTCCCTATCCATTGACTACAGGCTTAAACCACCCTAAAATAAAACTCTCCCCAAGTGAAATGGACACTAAAAGGAAGGAAAGACTAAGCTTTGACCCTCTTAAAGAAGAAAGCTTTCAGAAAGGAGTCAGTAACATGACAACAAAGTGGAAGGAAGCCCTATGATACTATCCACCTCATACCTCTGTGGTGTAATGTACTTATAACCATTAAAACCAGATTCAAAGTTTCCCCTTAGCTTGTTCAATCTTTACCACTACCAGCCTAGACTCCTTTCTTTCGGGGTCATGAAGAAAGAGATATCTAGGGACAGAAGCCTCCCTCAACAGAGTCTCAGGTGCAGTTCATCTACCCAATGTCTGGGTGCCTTACCCTTCTGGCTCCGGCGACGGAAGAAGAAACCCAGTCCGAGGAAGATCAGTCCCAGGACAAAGCCCCCAATGCCACTCAACATCTTGCTCTGGGCAGATTCAGACAGCACCCCTGGGAATCAGAGTATGGGTGTCAGCATTTGTCCCCATACTTCAAGGGGTCCTTGACTGATGGCCTGAGGTACAGGAGGTGAAGGTGCCACAGGAACCTGGTTCTTCATTCTGATTACCCTGGAGGAAGGGAAGGACCTGCCAACTAATCCTTAGACAGAGTGGGTGGGCAATAGAAAGGGGTAAAACAGATCCCTGCTTCCAGCACATTTTCATAACTTTAGACTCTAAAACTCAAATCACCAGGCCTAAGTGTAAATCCTCAGAAGTGTAAGGGCTGGATTCTGAGGTAACGTTGTAAAGCATAATCGTGACTACATAAAAAGGTAATGAGATTAGGATTCTCCTGATACCCCTGCTACGGCACAAAAAGCTCTTGTGTCATGTGATTTCCAGCTTAATAACAACATAGAGGACAAAGAATAGAATGGGATGGGCCAAGGGAAGCTCTTCCTGCCCTCTTATATATAGGGCCCATATTGAAAGGAAAGAATCCCTTACTCCATTCCACAGTGATGGGGCTCTGGAGGCTGGGGTGCTCCACATGGCAGGTGTAGACATCTCCGCGCTGGGGGGTCATTTCCAGCATCACAAGCATCTGGAAGGTCCAGTCCCCATTCCTAATAAGGGGAGTGGACACAACACCAGCTGTCTCCTCCTGGCCGTTGCGGAACCACTGAACTTTGACCTGGCCTGGATAGAAATCCACCACCGAGCAGACCAACAGGTTGTGGTGGTTTAGAGCCTCTGTCCTAGATGGAGAGATGCTCACTGTAGGTGCCACTGAGGAAAGCAACAGACAGGAGACATAATGAGAGATGTGTGTATAAACAGCAAGTCTTCCCAAGGGAGTCATTGTTAGTAGCAGAGTGGAAAAATCCCTTGAATCCAAGTCTGGGATTAGGAACCCAATCTGGCCACATTTTTCATCCATTTAGTTTATTAGTCCATTTGTTTAATTGTCAGTCTTAAAAGATAATAGTAATTATCCTATGGAATTATTCTGTTGATATTAATTGATAAAAATAAAGAACATATAAATTGCAAATTGCTATATTATACAGGCAGTTATTCATAAAATTTTATAATAATTTTGCACTTTTTATCCCCTACATCTATTGATGGTGACCATAAAGATCCACACAGCAGAGAAAATCCAACTTCTTTGATTCTCCTGCTGCCATGAGACCAACACTTGTCACGGTGCCAAGAGTAATAATATAAACCGAGAATAAAGAATGTGAAGGCGTTTCTATTGTCCCACAAAGTAGAACTGTGATTATCACATATGCCCTACAAAGTCATGGTTCATTATTAGGCTCTATTCTATAATTCTCAGCCTTCAATGCTAGTAGAATTTGAGAACAACAGCACTTTTTACATATTGCTAGTCATCTTACATACTGCTCTCACTTCTTTTAGCTTAACCTTAGCTCAGATAACATTCTATGGTGAATTCCCCACAAAATATTTATATCATAAAATGCATATTATTCCATCTCCACATTATATATGACACCTATATAATTCATTTGTTGATTTATTTGTGCATCCATTCAACAAACAGAAATTTGAGAAGCATTGAGTAAACAGTAATAAACAACAAACCATAGTCCCTGCCATTACAGAATTTGCAATCTAGTAACAAAAACATGATATTCAAACGTTTGTAATTTTTGAAGTAAAGAAAGGGAAACTTGAAACCAAAATACAAATAAAATGTCATGTTTGCCTGTGACTAAATTCTTTTATCTTCTTTGATTGTACTCATGGTCAAACACATCCATTTTTTGCCATTTTCTATGTCTTTTACTTTACCTTTTCAGTAATTTTATTACATAGCTCTTATATTATTCATATGAAATTTCAGTAAATATTTCATGTATGTTTCTTTACCTATGTTCTCTCATCCCCCCTCACACTCCCTCCCCATCTTAAGACGATGGTTCATGGGTGACATGGTGGTGAGAGAACCTCAGGGTATACAGACATGAAAAATATGTGTGTATACAATCAATAAATTTTTTATAATTTAAAAAATAAAATAAAAAGCTCAAAAAGAAACCCACCAAATTTAATTATCTCTTCCATCCCCTTATACCTAAAAACATCTTCCTTGTTTTGAATAAGACATTATTGTCATGCATATTCTCTGTAGAAACATTCCGAGATTCTTGCAGAGGTTGGTCTAAGTTAATGAAAACGTGAAGTGAACATTTAAGTATACATGTTGCTGACATCAGGAGATAGATGGCTCCATTAGTTATGTGGAATCATGTTTTCAGTTGGACTTTAATTCTTGTTGAGGTTTTTCCTGGATTCTGGCTAGAATAATGGTCAATTACATGGATTTGTAAAAATTTGTTCATCTTGAACAGACTGAACACAAGTTCATGAGAAAACGTTAGAATAATTGTATGACAGAGAGAAATAGCAGTATTAGTACTTGGTGGCACTAGGATATGGGTCCAAAGAAAATAAAGCATGTAAAGTGTTTGCAGAAATATTATTAGAGTCAGATTAGGGATTAATACGAATTTTCAATCCCCTGAATACTACCATTTTGTCTGACCAACACTGAAAAGAGGAACTCATATTTCACTTTCTGGTTATAACTGACTTGGGGGGGTTGGGGTGGTTGGATTCTACCTGTAGTAAAACATTATACCTACTGATGGGGGAGGGGGGGAGAGTGTTGCATTCTACCTGTAGTGAAACATTATACCTACTGTGTATTTAGGGACAACTTCAAAACTTGGTGAATACTCTGGGGTAATACAATGTGTGTGTAGCATGTCTGGGCTATTACAATGTGTGTGTAGCATGTTAGAGTGAGGGGGCTGCCCCTCTCTGCAGGAAGTGTGTATTCCCATAATGCTCCATCTTCCAAGGCCTGGACCTTCAAGACACCCCTCCCCCCACCACTTCCCACTCCCTCCCCTCACTGAGTGCTGCCTCTCCCAGGCTGAGCTTACTCACCTCGTTGCGCTGAGATCAATTCAGCGTCCATCAGGTAGTTGTGTTTGCACACCGTGTCCACCTCGGCCCGCGTCCGCTCCAGGATGTCCTTCTGTCCGTTCCAGTACTCGGCAGTCGGCCTCCCCAGCTCGGTGACCGCGATGTACTTCCCCAGGTCGCTGTCGTAGCGCACGTTCTCCTCCCGGTTATAGATGTATCTGACCACAAGCCGCACCCGCTGCGTCCCGTTGGTGAAGTAGCACAGGCCCTTGAACTGGTACACTGAGTTCTCTGTGGGAATAACAAACCTCAACTCAATAAGGCTGCAACCCCACCCCACATCACAGCAGCCCAAGTGCCAGGTCCTCTGCCATCTGGTGAGAATAAATTTGAAACCAAACTGCTGCCCTGTACTCAGGCCTAACCTCGCCAGTAAGTCCTTGTGACAGAACACTGAGTAAAGAGGGCAGTGCTGTTGATTTTACACTTATCCCTGCATTTAGAGGAATCATGACTTTCTCACTGGAAATTCCATTTTCTAAAGAACCCCTGAAATCTCAGAGGCAAACAAATGTTCACATAAGCAGGCCATTTCAAAGGAATGACATAGAAAGCCTAGAAGTGAGCTTACCTCCTCCTGACAAGTGTATTCCCTTGGTCCCTAGCAAAATGCCTGCCTTCCCATGGCTGGGTTTGTGACAGTAAAAGAGGTGGTTACAGTTTTTCAGCCCCACCCTAAGAGTGGAACTGAGCAAGGAGGAGAAGTTAGAGAAGTGAGAAGGATTTAAGGAGAGCAAGAGGACTGGAGGAGTCACGAGAAGCAGGCAGATGTGAAGAAGCCAGATGTGAAGAAGCTTGCCTCTTGTCCTTGGACTTGCACCAAGGGCTTGAAGTGTCTCCTTGGAAAGAGACATGAAAGAGACAGACACATGGGTGAGAGACCTGGTGGGGGGCTGACAATAGCAACCTTTAGCTTGTCAAGTATTTTGATTTTGCTCCTTTCTTTCCAGATTTTCCTGGCCTCTTCTGTGCCTATCCATGGGTCCTAACCAGAGGGTATCTTAGCTTTGTAGCAAGCTTTTGGGCCCCAGAGGCCCAGGTTTAGCCCAATCCTGTTTGTCTGGGCATTTACCCATGAGGAAATGAATAACCTTGGGTGTTTAATTGATAATTATTTCTATTTTTTTGTTCTATCACACACTAAATTTATTAAAGGTACTTTCACTGGAAATCTTATGCACTAGTGTATGTATGATATTCTTTATGAAGCAGATGTCAGAACCTACTTAAAGCAGGCAGATTTGGGGATCCCACAGTACCTCTCAGTCTTCATGTTAACAGATTCACTCTGAAACTGAGTAAATCAACCTCAGGGTGTGGTTTGTTCACTCTTGCATGGGTAGAAGGGACCTAAACCTCTGTTGTCCTGGAGAGGACCATTTTATTCAGGGAGTGAGCACAGGCTTTCATATTGGAATAAATTTGATTCCAACTGAGCTGTGCCAATTACCAACTTGAACAGATTAATTAAAATTATAATTATGGGAACCAGTCATAATAACTATACATGGTATGCTTGGAAGATTGAGATTTTTTCCTCTTTTTTTAATTTTTAAACCTTTTTTTCAATAACATGGGGTTACAGTGTTGTAAAGGATTTAAGGGTGGATATAGGTTCACACCTCTTTAAATGTATGTTACCACAGTATGCCCACTCTCAAAGTATCCATAATCCTTTACCAGAGACCACTGAGACCCTTCCCACATTGGTCTTCCTTTCTATCTTCCCTTTCAGTAGCTATAGTGAGGAGAAATACTGGGTGAAGCCAGTGGTATAGGGAGAGGAGGAGAATAAAAGAATTCACAGAGAGAGAGTAGAACAGAACAGGGGTATTACTTAAATATCCTGCTAGAGAAATGGTGGGCAAGACAAGAGAAGTGTGAGCCCAAAGGAAGACTTGAGGCTCTTTTTTATATTTTTTCTCATTGGCTTTCTAACTTGGGGCACCACTTTGCACCAGTTATCTACTGGGATGTCTGGTCTCAGGCACCAGTCTTTGAAACAGAAACATGTCTTGATCTCTGCCTCTATCTTCCTGGGGCTGGACTGGCTTTTGTGGCCATCATAGTTGATATTAAGGTTTTGTCCCTAAGACAGCTTTAACAATGCCCTTATTTATTCAAGTCTTCCAAACTTGCCTGCTGGGCCTGGAGTAGGGGCTTCATTTTTAACATGGTTAAACTGTATCCCAGCGTCAATTCTGTGGTCAATTTCTAGGATTTGTTTTGGTTGAATTTTGTCTATTCTTTCCTTTTGTTTTTTGATTTCATGTACAAAAGAAATCTAATTATGTGTTTAAAATGATGACTTCTCAATATATATTACATTCCTTCTTTATATTCTCCTTTCTTGAAACATTCTTACACTGCTGGTGGGAATGTAAACTGGTCCAGCCACTGTTAAAAGCAGTGTGGAGGACCCTCAAACTAATGAAAATGCAACTACTATTTGACCCAGCATTCACTCTTCTGGGAAGCTACCCAAAGGAGACCTTATAAAAAGGGACACCTTATAAAATACTTATAAAAAGGGACACCTGTACTCGGATATTTATGCATCACTATTTATAATTCCAAAGACATGAAAACAACCCAAATGTCCCAAAACAGAGGAATGGATGGAAAAGATGTGGTATATATACACAACGGAATACTTCTCATCAATTAAAAATGACAAATTTGATGAATTTCAGATAACATGGATATACCTAGAAGAAATCATGTTAGCAGAAACAAGTCAGGAAGAAAAGGACAGAAACCAAATGGTTTCACTAATACATGGGATATAGGAAAAACAAACAATAGGGCAGGAGGAAAAGGCAAAATAAGCTAACAATCAAACTAAAGTACACAACTTAGGGGCGAGAGGAATGGGTGGGAGCAGTCAGGGAATTGATATGGTGGGTGAACCCCGGGGAATACAAAGATGTGAAATATATAAATAAATGTAATAAACATCTGTATGTGTGTGTGTATATATATATATATATATATATATATATATATATAATGTCCATCATTAATGTCTACTTTCTGTCAAAAAAATGAAAAGAAATTTGGAAAAAAAAAAATTAAAATATACTTATATAATATATTCTCCCCCTAAATTCAATCCACAAGCTCAAGTTTTCTGAATCCCACTCAAGTCATTACTTGATAATAAACAAATAAACTTGAAGTGAAGACTCCCTGTCTGAGGCCACCAGTCAGCTTCACTCAAATACCAAGGATTTGCCTCTCAAGACTTCCTCTTTGAGTATAGTCCTATTCCTCAAAAACTGAGACTAACAAGATCACTGCTGCCCTATATTTCTCCAATCCAGATTATCAAAGTATTTAATCCAGATAAGATTTTTCTGGGACCCTAAAATAACAAATCCTGCTGTGCATTCTCTGGAAAACTGTATCTTCAAAAAAAAATGCCATGCTTACTTTGTCATGATACAGGTGATAGATGCACACTTTGTCTCCTTTGCATTATAATAATCCCAGCTTTAGGTTGTGAGGTGAAGATTATCCTCACTGATAGAGGCTAAAAGTAGAAAATTTAGAATGAGATGTCACAAGACCAGAAACTGGAGGTTGGGTTAGAATTGATTAACATAATTGATAAGACAGCTATAAAGAAATGAAAAATCCTTAGATCCCAAGTGCTATAGCAAGTATCAGATTGCTATTGAAAGTATCTGGAGGTGCAAATGAGAGGTGGGGATCTAGAGATTGTGGTCAAGAATCACAGGTCCTTTCAAATCAACCTAGTTACACCTTAGAAGTGATTAATTTAACAATAGATAATAATTTCACAAAGAACTGAACCTCTCCCAAAATGAAGGCCACTGTATCAGTATTTCTGTACTGGCAAGGAACAGCTCTCCTGTCTACTTTTTCCAGTGGAGATGTCTCTCTTTTTCTTTCTCCTTTTCCTAATAAACCTGTCCTTTTAAAAAGGAACTTCCACCTGTCTGTGTCTGTACAAATAGCTTTGTCTCCTGGTTAAACTTGCCCTGTGCCCCTGAAAGGGGAGCTCTGCTGAAATGTTTTTCAGAAGTAAGCCAAGGACTCCACTCACTGAACCCAACATCTCAACAAAATAATATCACTCACCTCATCAACAGAAAGTGTAAATGAGAATGTACACAGCTCTTTTTCAAAGAGAGGAAATGTTTGATAAAAGATTATATCCTTAGGTCTTAGAACCTCCCCCCACAACTCAGTCCTGAATCCTCAGAGCCTGTTTCCCAGAAAAGTGGTCCTGTGGAGCAACTGCCCTCTACTTACTTGGAGAATCTCTGCCCATAGTCCCTGGGTAGCCAAGAATCACCAGTATAGCTGCCATCCACAGGCCTCTGGGTATCCACAAAGCTGATTTCCCAAACATAATTGAGAATGAAAGAAGAAGAAATGGTGGGCAATTCAACTGACACTTAATGGAAGGGTACCTGCTTCAGAGAATAAGAATCTGTGAAAGCTTCCATGCAGTTTGATTGGATAAATCCTAGAACAGAAACCAATCAGCACTGGAGCTGCAGTTACTGCATCTGTCTCTGGGCAAATACTTTCTATGAAGGTTCTCAAATCAATGTGTCCTCATCAAATTTCAGTGAATTAACATTTGAAGTGAATATTTTCTCTCTTATGGGAGATCTAAAGATTGAATGTCTTAGGTTTTTAAAGAGTCAAAAGACAAAAAGTATTAAAAAGTAGACATCTCTGTAATATTTATCTAAAACCTACTGATCTTACACTTGGGATTTTTATTGGAATATTGGAGAAAATAGGAGGGGGTCATATTTCAAGGCAGAAAATATTATTGTCACGGTGATGTTTGCTTCTGTTAGATACTTAGTGGAGACTTGAGTTGTGGTGGGAAGAGTAGAATTCTACAAGGAAATGGTTTCAGTTCTATAATTAATTTGCTTTATCAGTCAACAAATTACTGACACTTTTGTTACCTAAGACATCTCTCTCTCTTTTTTTTGCAACTAATAAAGCTTATTATGAAATAAGTATGAAGATTTTATTTCAGGTTAGTTAGGAGGAGATGACTGAATTTATTCCAGTTGACAATTTAGGCCATAGACATGTACATAAAATTCCATAAAAGAGATCAGTATGTGGCAGGGTGAGGAGGGGTAGAGGTGGGAGGGAGTAATCAGGGAGGGAAGGTGGTGGGTGGTTCCCAGGGAATACAAAGATGTGAAACACATATACAAAGAATTAACTAATTAAGAAAAAAAAGGAATCAGTACAATTTCTATGCTGGAGAAAAGCAGTTCTCCTGCCTGCCTGGCATTATGCTGATGGCTCTTCTTTTCTTTCTCCATTCCCTAATAACTGTGTCCTTTTTCTTTCTTTTTTTTTAATTTAATTTAATTTTTTTAAAATTTGCATATATATGTATACTTATCATTATATTACTTTATTGCATTATTGTGTACCCTGGGGCTTTCCCACTTCACTGACACTTGTTAACCATCCTGATCTTTTGTGCTCTTCACCTC
>PVHY01030098.1:0-13689 GCA_004024945.1 Uropsilus gracilis
CTAGTATTGGTTGGCATGTTGAGGTATATCAGATTTGGTTGTTTCTGCTCTTGTGCCTGTATAAATTCTTGCTTGTGTTAGCCTGTGCTTTGGGGATGAGTTCCTTTCCTTTCTTTCTGTCTCTGCGATCTGAGTTTTTCCTTTGAAATCTCTATGCAATGATTTAATTCTTGTTGATAAACCTTATCTGCGCCGGCGCCAATAGGCACTGGTGCCACTGGCACTCCCTGCCGACTGGCAGGTGCTATAGCTGGCCTCAGAGAAGGGAGTGGGTGTGCAGGTCTGAGACAAGAAGTGGCGGGCTGGGGGCGCGAGGAAACGGGATGCCAGTCCCCCGCGCCCGGCACTCACTGCTGCCACCGACCGGAGGATGCTACCGCAGCTGCACTCCGGGAAGGGGGTGGGCCCGCACAGGCCCCAGACGCGGGGTGGCAGGCTGGGGGCGCCAGGAAAGAGGAAACCGGACGCCAGTCCTCCGGCGCCCTGCACTCACTGCTCGAATGAGAGTAAATGTTATACTCAAGTTCACACAACTAATTTAAGTACCTGGTCTTTGTTTAAACATAAAAGCCTGTCTAAGCCCAAAACTAGTTATCCCTCTTTCTTACTTTGGTCTGCACCGCTAGAAGGTTAGTTACTAGACTCAACAAGTCTGACCAGTTTCGTAATCTGTTCTTGAGTCCTCCATTCCTCAGGACAGTGGGTCAGAACTCTCTAAATAGTTCTCCAGTGATTTCAGAGCTGGGTGTGGAGCTGAGAGCCCAGTAGAGGTTTTCAACCTTGCTTCAATATTGGAATTACTTGTAGTGCCTAACAAATACTGATTGCACCACCAGAGATGATAATTTAACTCATCTGAGGTGTGACCCGTGCCAGGAGGTAATTCTAATCTTCAGGCAATTTGGGACTAGTGGCCACAAGCAAAAGTCAAGAGGACCCAGCTGCCTGCAGAGGAGAGTTAGAGTGGTCAAGCATGTATATTCCAAATGATAGGAAAAATACTAGAAGACTCATAGGTTTATATATTTTTCTGTGGACAAGTAGACCATAACCTGTTCTTTGTTTTTCTAGTTTAACCTCTTAGAAAATATGCCAAAATAAACTGGTGTGCGATTAACCTTGCAAATCAAATGGTCCCATGTTCTCAGATTCTACGTGCTAGTTGTGTGTGACCAAAGGCAAGGTTTTAGGACTGGATCTCCCCAACTGCTCATTACTATTCTATGCTTGGTTAAAACTCTTACATCATCCCACAATGGAATGTGGCCCAAGTCAGGAAGAAAACAAAAACATCTGCATTGCTTTCTTGATTAGTAATAGAACTGAAGAGAGGCTGAGGATCATAGAACATCTTGTACTTTCCCTAACCTGAGACCTGATTCATTTCAGTTACTAATCCTAAAGCCCTCAGTTGATATAGCAAGTGTATAATTTCTTCACATGTGTATTCTAGAGGTATAATTTGCTGGACTAACGCCAAATTTTGAAACATGCTTATTATTTGAAGTATACACAGTACTTAACAGTTAATACAACGGAGACTCTACTCCCAATTTCCATTATCAGAATTTATGCTGGAGTTCCTTAATTGAAAATTATTAACTACAGAACAAGGTCGCAGTTGTCTGGGGTAACTAATTTAATCCTGGCTTGCCAGGACAGTACTGATGGGTCCTTACATTTGCAGTGAAATTATTAATAATATTTTTTTCACTCTCAAAAATGTTTCAATTGGGATGATGTATTATCTGATCAGCCTACATACATACAGCTCTATTTGTGTTCCCTTAACAACTACTACAGGGAAACCTCGTGATTGGAATGTGGCCCCTTTATGTCTAGAATATTCCTACAACTATTCAGGAAAATAAGGTCATTGTAAGAGCAATCTGTTGCTCAACCTTTCTTCTCTAAAAACAGAAAGACAGGGATTTCGGAAATGTTTTTCTGATTAACTTCATTAACATAGAAAGTTCCATTAAACAAAAGTAAAAATCCCGTACGTCCACAGTGAAGATCTGTGTTATTTCTGCTAGTAACTAATTTTGTGGCCTTGGGTATGATCTCTGAGAGCTTTCTGATCCTAATTTCTCCTAAGCTAAAAGAGTGGATTAAATGAAATGTTCTCTATCCTTTATTAGTACTGTTGAGGAAACATCATTTACAATGATTTCAAGGTATAGGACTGAAACTGGAGACCAGCCTCCCAGGACTTCCAGCACCTGACCCTAGAAGCCACATGCAGGCAAAGTACATAGCATTTACTCCCCACCACCAGTGGCCATCTTGGGCTCAGTCTGCAGGCAGAGGCCAGCTGTGGGGTGGGGTTCCCCTAGTATGCTGCCCCAGAGTATGCAGCCCTCCTGGTTCAGGGAAGGAGCAGGGAACCCCACTGTGCCAGCTCCAGGGCTGCGACTCCTTTCACCTGCAGGCAGTAGAGAGGTCCGTGGATTGGTGCCTGGTCATTGAAAAGACCCCTCAGATGGGACTTGTGAGCTAAATCAGCCAAAGATTGAAAACTGTCCAGTCAGACTTATACGTGGGAGACCCTGAAAGAGAATATAAGGTTGGCAGGAGTCAACTTGGGACTCTCTCAAGTGGACTCTGAGACACTTGGGGTCACTTACAGATGGACTCTGTTTCTAGCTTCTGAAGAAAAAAGGATCAGCTGCTGACCTCCAAAGAAGAGAAGCCGAGCAGCTGACTGCACCTGTCTCTGGCCACCTCTAACACCACCTGAAAGGAAGAGCAAAGACCTCGGTCTGATGTCTCAAAGAGATGTTGTTGGTGTGGGCCAACAACTTGAAAAAAGCTGTAATGCTGGTGGTTTTGATACCACCCCTTCTAGTAATGGCTATGACTGGTATTACTAGCCAGCACCATTCACTACAGAAGAGTGTGACTGGCACTTGTCCAGGTCACCTCCTAGAACTATTAACTACTCCTGATCATCTGGCACTGACTCCTGGTACTGCTGTCTCTGTTGCTGTCTGGTCCAGTGTCCGTCACTATACATCCGAACCTTCAGATGGTGGCTATGGCTGCTGTGACATCATCACAGTGACTCTGCTTTTGAGCACCTCCAGCTGCGGTGAGTAGGGTTCAGCCCACTGGTGACTTGACTGCTACTGCCTTATGGGCCACATTGATAGGACCATGTCATCTTGGATGAGTAGTCCTTTGTTTAGGACTTCTGGACAGTGTGGCCACTGTGTGGGGTGAGATCGATGGCCACTGTGGCCCTCAGAACTGTTTCCCCTCTTTGTTAAATAAATCCCATTGTTATTGTTGTTCCTTGAAACTGAGTGGTCTTTCATTTGTGCCTGTGAGTGAAAACCCACAGAAGACAGTGACCTGTCCTCTTTTGGTCATCTTCCTCCCACCTTTGGATGCTAAAACCTCACTCACTATAGCCTCTCTCTAGCTCTGGTTCAGGGTCACACCTTCCGATGTCTGCTACCAAATAACACTCACCTTCACCCTCCATCATACACCGTTTTACCACCTCTACATTTTCTCCATCTCTCCATCCTTCATTGCTGTCTTCAATTCTACAGTAAAATTCCTAAGATTTATTACTGGTTTGGTTCTACTCAACTTTTGTTTCTCTATATTCCACATGGAATTGAAACCATCTGGCATATGTCTTTCTCCTTCCAGCTTATTTCAGTTAAAAGTATCCCCCTCCGGTTACATTTTTGTTATCACAAATGACAAGAGTTAAATCTCTTTTGATAGTTGAGTAGTATTACTTTATGTTTATATGCCATGTCTTCCTAAATCACTCATCTTTTTGAGTGATAATTATGAGTCCAGATTGCTACTTTCCCTAAGCAATTTATTTAACCAGTGTTTTTATAATTACATTTCTGTACTATCTATAGTAATCTAAATTCATGGCTATCTAAGACCAAATCTGTTAAATTCCTGTTCTATTTGCATTCTGTTTTACCATTATAATGCATGCATATGTTGATATTTAATACTTACTATCTATAAAATTCTACTAGGCTCATGTATACATGTATACTAGTTAAATTTTTAGTCAAATTTCATTTATTTGACCATTAATCACTACCTATGAGAATATCTTGAAAAATGCATAGCTAACTATTTGTAAGCACTTAAATCTATAAAAACATCAGTTATTTTAAAACTAGTTATGTGTGTAGTTTTCAAGACAAATGCAAAGTTTTGGGTTTAAAATTTAAGCATTATGTTTGGATTTGTTTATCTCCTGTTCAATTAGTATATATTAAATGTCCACTATGTACCTGGAACTAAACTAAGCTGTAGGAATATAAAATTAAATAAAACATAGTGTCTCCAGTAGTTTCAACATAGTATACTGTATACCTGCAGGATACCTGACACATCATTAACACACAGTGTTATTGACTAGTTTATTTAAGACTAGCATGACCAAAATGAGATTTTGGAAATAAAAGGGACATCAATAGTAATTCCACTAATCCATAGGCATTATTTAAAACTATCTAGGTAATCCAGATTGTGGC
Source organism: Uropsilus gracilis (assembly GCA_004024945.1). NCBI lineage: Eukaryota > Metazoa > Chordata > Mammalia > Eulipotyphla > Talpidae > Uropsilus > Uropsilus gracilis. The sequence continues at coordinate 4,518 of PVHY01030098.1, forward strand.
CATTCTGTTCAAGGCAAAATATATAAAGTAGCCTATTGCATCCACATAAAGTGGATAGACGGAAGTTGGAAGGGGAACTGTGTGTTCTTGAGGACAGATGTAGATATATTGATGGTTTAAAAATCCAAAGAAAAATTTTAATCAGTATTAGTGTTAAAGTTTAACTTTATCACAGGCAGTAAGATAGAATTCCAAATGAAAATTTCCCACAATTTGCATACCTATCAAAATTATTAGTTGCATTATGGAAGGCCTCAAAACTCCACATTGTTGTGGGAACTTAGTATTATGTAGTGATAGAACTATTATTTCTGCTAAACCAGCATACCATTTCTGCAGGTAACAACATCCCAAAGTTTTTTGTTGAACCACCTATTTCCCACTTCTACGAGGATTAAGCCTTGATAGAGGTGAAATCATCCTCAAGTTCCAGCAATGGGACTGTGATCATGGCACAGACATGCAGTATCTTCCATCTTTTTGGCCACAAATGGTTACAGGACTCATGCACAGCAAATCCGAGTCAGTCCTAGGACTTTTAAAGAAACAGAATGAGCACAAGGCATAAGGATGACTGTTCATGGGTGACATGGTGATCGGAGAACTTTGGGATATACAACAATGTAAGAAAAAACAAAAATAAATATATGTATTTAATAAAAAATTAAACTAAAATTGGGAGCAAAAATATTATTTTTTGATAGAATTGCTGAAAATAAAAGATGTAGGCACAGAATATTGGCAACTATGTTGTTGAATGTAGGAATGGGCTCATCTGAAATTGGAACCAATACAAGGAATACATAGCCAAACAATACAGGTACTTTCTTAGCCGCTATACCCATCATTGCCTAAAGCCAGATTAATCCTAGATTTTCCAGTTTTGTGTTCCAAGATGTTCATTTTTCAACTTTAAGTTAGCTGAAATGAGTTTCTATTATTTGAAAGAAAAAGAATTCTGAATAACACAAGTCCCTTCCAACTTTATGGCCTGGCAATCTATTCAAGAAATCAATCTTGGCCAGTCATGGTGGCGCTTGCCTGTAAGCAGCAGCCTAGGAAGCCGCAGCCAGGGATCATGGTTTGAGTCCCACAGGGGTCATGTAGCGAGACCTACTTCCAAAAAAATATAGCTGGGCGTGGTGGCATGAACCTGTAATCCCAGCTAACTGGGAAACTGAGGCTGGGGATTGCTTGAGTCTGTGGTACCCCAGGCAATGTGAGCCTGTGGTTCCACAGGCAAAAATAGCAAGACCTAGTCTCAAAAAAAAAAAAAAAATCAATCTTGTTGAACACTTGAAAATTATAAAACTTTATTGCTTAAAATTGGTATTCATTGATATAAATAATGCTTCCCTTTTACCGTAAGTAATGAGGTTTATTCCTTAGTGTAGACTTTATAGCAATCTGGTCATCTTCAGCTCAAAGCTCAAGAAAGTAGATAATGGCATATGTTACTTTCTGTATTTTAAAATTCATGAACAGAATAGTTTTATTTGAGCTAAATAGTCATAGATTTAATAACACTTATTTAAAAATAAAATATTTTAAAACAGGTTCACAACTAACTTCTAAAAACACTTTAATAAAACATTGTTTAAAAGATGATTTTTAAGATGATATTCAGTGACAAAATGTCAGAAACTACTTCAGCAAATGCTAAGTTACTTGTCGTTCTTGATTTCTAAGTCTGCTAAATTTGAGTAGAAAAGGAATTTATTAAAAAGATTTTAGACAATTTCCAGATGCTCTAGAAGGGATAAAAAGTCCAGTTTCCAGCTGAAAACCCAAAGAAAGCACTCCAATTTAAGTCTCAGTCTTGTTTTTAGTAAGGAAATAGTTGTCATAAACTAATTGTCCCAATTGTCATAAAAATACATGCAACTCCTTTCCCTGGTTTCTTGCATCACTACTCTATTGAAAGTTCAGTTCAATTCTGAGCCTACATCACATCTAAGTGTTTCTTTCTCCCAGGGAAACTGCTCAGTATCCAGTGTTGTTGGCCAGTGTAGCAACAGATTCTGCCCCACACCAACTACCAGCTCTACTAAATGGAGGGTTCCTCAAATATAGAAAAAGACTTCAATTGCTGTGTAGCCAAAATGAATCACAAATACCCATTATAAGCTGAACTTTTGGCAGACCTACATCAAATTACAAGCTTCTTCCCATATTTATAGTTCTAGAAAAAAATGCTTAGATTCAACCTAAGGTAACATTCTTCCCCACATAAAGGGGGGAAATTTTTCTTACAGTGATAGAAAGTATTGTGGGGAAGAATCAGATGTAGGTGAGTCACAGGCACTGGGGTGGAAAAACTCACCAGACAGTAGAGAATAGAACAGATTGATTTATTGAAATACACTGCTAAGGAAATCAGCAGGAAAGACAGGTGGGGTTCTGCTGCACCAAGAACTAAAGTTTTAGCCAGACTGAATACCAGGCTTTGTGGAAGATATCCGACTCTCGTGGGATTGCACTGTGGTCTTTTCTCAATATTCTATAAACTATGTACTATGTAAAGTTAGGAACATCTAAAATAAACTATGTAAATCAGAGCATAAATTGAGAGAAAATTTAGGAAAACCTGATATAATACCTATGTAAATATATATGTGCACTAGAAAATATGGGTAAGTGTGACACTTCCTATTTCTGCAACTCATCTATGGTACTATTTGTGTTGATGACTCATATCTTCTACTATTAATTTCATTTTTCTCTTGCCCTCAGCCAAGAATTTATCCATATCTTCATCCCTGAGAAAGATGGTCCTTTACCATTTTTCTTATATGTGATTATAATAAATTTCCTTTGCCTTTTAGCATTGGAAATGGCATTCCTAAGAGGTATCTCAGAGGTCATCAAGACTCCATTATCACTTTTTTTTATCCCACTGTGTAACAGAAACACTATATCTCCATTATAGCTAAAATCAGTGATCCCCAGCATACCGCAGTTCTCTTTTTGACTGTTTATCCTGTGGTTTTGGAATTGAAAATGGGGAGTGGCAAACTCAACTTCCAATTCAGTTACATGAGTCTTTCTTTGATGGCATATGGAGGTCATTTGCCCTTGCCTATTAAGATCCCTAAGCCAGTGGAGTCCAGAAAGGACTGCAATAGGAGGCAAAACTTTTATGAGTGGTTCATTTGGTAAATTTGTGAGTGGTGTCACTTTCAGTTATCCCTTGCTTATTTGTGTGCCCTACCTATAGAAATATCAGCACTATAAATAAATATCAGCACTATAAATAAATACAAATATAGCTTAAAGGGCACACAATATATCTTATAGAACAGCATTCTAACTTTACATAGTGATATATACTAATTGGCACTAGAAGTATTTGCTGTGAATAGAATTCAAAATATAGAATTCAAAATTCTATAAGGTTTGCTGGTGCTGAATAACAGAATAAGTAGTTGAGTTACTAATCCCGTAAGCATTACCCATTTTTTAATATCTTTTACCATCATAAAAGTTTTTCAATGGGGCAAAACTTTTGTTATATAGTAATTTGTGATGGAACTATATTTGGTAAATCTGTGAATGGTGATTCTGGTAGAAATATAGCCAATCTGGAATATACAAGTACAGAATAATCTATTCTATTCCCATATAATTACATTCTCCATTGTGGAAAGAGTCCAGTATAATCAATTGGCCACCAAGAAACTAACAAGGCAAACTCATCTCCAAACAATATAGAAAGTGAAATGCTGAGGATTCAAGTCTCACTGAGAATAATATCATCTTGAAAGATATTTGGGAGTTTTTTCCACAGAACCAATCTTAGTTTGGAGTATTGGCGATAGATTTTTTTTTGAGTTCTGGTTACTCAGCTTCTACAATTTTTCTATCAGTTACCCAACACACTTTTGTCTGCCTAACTGGACTAGAGTTAATGTCAAGAGTTTGTAACTAAGTAATAAGTAACCTTCTTGTAATAGCCACTTTTATGAAAGTTGGTTGTGAATCAATAGTCCACAAAGAGACTATTCATGCTACTGCTTCTTCCAAATCACCAAATGACTAATAGGCTCCTGAGCTTCAACATGTTCAATATATAATTCTTTATTTTCCCACTACACTCCTATTTAGTCCTATTTTAGTTTATGATATCACAATGCTTCCTCAGACTCCAATCAAATCTTTTTGTCTTGTTTCCTCACATTCTTTTATCAAATTACAGCTAGAAATCTTTGCAGTTTTGTTTTCAAAATATCATCTGAATATCATCAAAATATCATTTGATGATATCAAAATGACATCTGAATCTGTGGATTTCTACTACTGATAGTAGATGGAATCTGTGAAGAACAAGGCTAAAGATGGAGCACTGAAATCTTTGATTAATATCTTTATTAAAAGGGATACTAACAGATTTAACATTGGGAACATAAGCAGGAAAGACTGCTCACCCCCAGAGACCCAGAACTGCATGCTCAGGGCTCACTCCTCTTGCCCAGGTAACCAACTTGTGGGCTAGGGAAGGTCCGGTGTCTGGACAGAGGTTACCAAAGACTGCGGTCTTTAATGTCAGGAATGAAGCAGGAAAAACTGCTCACAGCTCAAAGACCCGGAAGTTCTGGTGCCACACACAGCACCAGCACATACTAAGGAACCAAGGACACTGACTACTCAAGTCTGTCAAGACACCCTAAGCAAAAGTTTCTACAACAAACCCTAGACACATCACCAAAAAAAGACACATGCTTGGGGGCACCAAAAAAACATTTAAAACCCATCAATCTAAAAGAGAAGAAAGAATGAAAAAAGAAGATAGACAATACAATAGAAAACCACATATACACACCACATCCACTGGCTGAAAAAGAACATGTCCCCCAAAATAGCTAACAGAAACAAGATATATCCACCACAGCAGCAAAGGCACACAGGCAAAAATAACTACAACTTGGTTGGCTTCGCCATGCCATCTAATTCAAAAACAGCAGTGAATCAATACGTAGAGCAAGTCTGAAGGGAAAACACAGGAAGGAGGAAGAATACAAATACTCAAGCAAGCCCTAAGGCAAAGAATTCAGAATCTAGTTGCTAAAAGTATTAAAAGAGGTAAAGGAAGATGGAGAAAAGGGAAAACAAGAGGTCAGAAATTTTCAGTGAACTAAGGGAAGTAGAAAAATATTTTTAAAAATGCAGTAAAATGAGTAATAGCATCTATGAACAGAAGAATGAGATTGAAACCCTAAATAAGAAGCTGACCAAGATACAGTTTCTAAGAGGAGCAATAGAAGAGCTCAAAAATTCAGGGAAAAGCCAGGAAAGCAGATTAGAAGAAATAGAAGAGCCAATTAGCACACTTGAGGACACAGAAGTAGAGAGGACAAAGAAAGAAAAAGAGAGAAAAACAAAGTAAAAAGACAGAAGAAAAAAATCCAAGATCTGTCAGATACCCTAAAGAAAACAAATATAATTGTAATTGGAATCCCAGGAGGAGAAGAGAAAGACATAAGATCTGAATGGCTTTTCAATGAAATAATGGAGGAGAATTTCCCAAATCTGAAGAAACAAATGAAAATAGACATACAGGAATCAAAAAGGACACCAAACTACTTTAATGAAAGAAAAAACACAGTAAGACACATCATAGTAAAACTCTCAAGAGCCAAAGGTAAAGAAAAAATTATGAGACTAACAAGAGATAGGAAACAGAAAACCTACAAAGGAAAATCCATTAGACAGACTTCAGATATCTCAGAAGAGACCCTCCAAACAAGGAGAGAATGAAGCCACATCTTCAAAACACTCCAAGACAAAAAGTGCCAGCCAAGAAAATTCTACCCAGCAAAACTGTCCTTTCTTTATGAAGGAAAAATTAGAGCCTTCTCAGACAAACAAAGCCTCCAAAAATTTACTGCCACCAAACCTGCACTCCAAGAACTTCTCCAAGAAGCCCTAAGTCCAAAACCCACAGAAGAATTGAAAAGAACAAATAAGTAAGAAGAAACTAAAACAGAACCCCAAATGACCACCAGGAACCCAATGTCAGAACCTCAAACATCAATAATTACTCTAAATGTCAATGGGCTAAACTCATCAGTCAAAAGACACAGAGTTGCAGACTGGATTAAAATACAGAACCCAACATTCTGTTGCCTCCAAGAAACACATCTGATCCCAAAAGATAAGCACAGATTGAAGGTAAAGGTATGGAAAACAATTTTACAAGCAAATGGGCCTCTCCCAAAAGGCAGGGGTAGCCATTCTGATAGCAGACAAAGCAGACTTCAAAATAAAAAGAATGACAAAGGATAAAGAAGGTCACTACCTAATGGTTCAAGGGTCCAACAAAAGGACATAACAATTATCAACACTTACCAAATGAGGGTGCACCAAGATTCATAAGACAGCTACTAAGAGAACTGAAAACAAATATTGATGAAAATACAAATATAGTAGGAGATGTTAACACCCCACTCTCGACAAAGGACAGATCAAAAAAATAAAAGTTACACAAGGACACAATAGCCTTAAAAGAAGACCTAGGAAAAATGGACCTATTAGATATCTACAGGACACTACACCCACAAGGGAAAGACAACACCTTCTTCTCAAATGCATATGGATCATTACCTAAAATTGACCACATACTAGGCCACAAGGAAAACTTGAATAAATACACAAAGATTAAAATAATACCAACATTCTTCTCAGATCATAAAGGCATCAAACTAGAAATCAACAATGAAAAGGAAGCAAGAAGAGCACCCACCACATGGAGACTGAACATGTTACTAAATGAAGAATGGGTAATTGAAGAAATTAAAGAAGAAATTAAAGCCTACTTCGAAACAAACGACGAAGAAGACACAGCATTCCAAAGTGTCTAGGTTGCAGCAAAAGCATACCTAAGAGGAAGGTTCATAGCAATACAGGCCCATATCAAAAGCAAGAAAATAACCAAAGAAATAACCTTATCTCCCAAATTGAAAAATTAGAAAAAGAGGAACAAAAAAATCCAAAACCCAAAAGAAGACAAGAAGTAATAAAAATAAAAGAAGAAATAAATAACCTACGAACCAAAAAGACTATCCAGAAGATCAACAAAACTAAAAGCTGGTTCTTTGAAAAAATAAATAAAACTGATAAACCCCTTTAAAAGCTCACAAGGGAATGAAGAGAGAAAATTCAAATAAACAGGATCACAAATGAGAGAGGAGAAATTACAACAGATACAAAAGAAATCCAAAAAATAATAAGAGTTACTATGAACAACTATATGAAAATAAATAAAACAACCTGGATGAGATGGACAGATTCTTAGAAAGACACAACTATCCAAAATTGAGCAAAGAAGATATAGAGAACTTAAACAATCTAATTACAAGCAGCAAAATAGAAGTAGTTATCAAAACTCTACCTAAAAACAAGTGCACAGGACCAGATGGCTTTAGTAATGAATTCTATCAAACAGTCAAAGATGAAATAACACCTGACTACTAAAGCTTTTCCAAAAAATTGAGAAAGAAGGAAAACTGCCAAACACATTCTATGAAGCATACATCACACTCAAACCAAAATCAAATAAGGACAGCACCAAGAAAGAAAACTCTAGACCAGTTTCCCTAATGAACACAGATGCAAAAATTTTACACAAAATCCTGGCAAATAGAATCCAATGATGCATAAAAAGCATTATTCACCAGGATCAAGTGGGATTTATCCCTGGGGCACAAGAATGGTTCAACATCTGGAAATCAATTAACATAATACACCACATCAACAAAGAAAAACAAAAACCACATGATCATATCAATAGATGCAGAGAAAGCATTTGACAAAGTCCAGCATCCATGCATGATAAAAGTCCTTTAAAAATGGGGATTAAGGGATCATACCTCAACATAATAAAAGCAATCTATGACAAGCCTACAGCAAACATCATTCTAAATGGAGAAAAACTAAAATCATTCCAATTAAGATCTGGAATAAGGCAAGGATGCCCACTCTCCCCACTACTTTTTAACATTGAACTGGAAGTCTTAGCTAGGACAATAAGGCAAAAGAAAGAAATACAAGGGATACAAACAGGAAAAGAGGAACTGAAACTATCATTATATGCAGATGACATGATTCTCTATATAGAGAACCCAAAAAAATGCACACAAAAACTACTTGAAATAATAAACCAATTCAGTAAGGTAACCAGATACAAAATCAACAAATAGAAGTCAATAGCTTTCTTATATGCAAAAAACCAAGAAGAGGACGAAGAAATCAAAAAAGCCATCCCATTTACCATTGCACCAAAAACAAATAAATACCTGGGAATAAACCTAACAAAGCACATGAAAGATCTATACAAAGAAAACTTGAAAAAGCTGCTAAAAAGATAGAAGACATAAAAATGAAAAGACATTCCCTGCTCATGGATTGGAGAATTAACATCATCAAAATGGCCTAAAGCAATCTACAGATTCAATGCAATTCCTATAAAAATTCCAATGACATTCTTTAAAGAGATAGAAAAACAATTACAGAAGTTCATATGGAATAACAAAAGACCTCGAATATCAAAAAGCCTCCTAGCCAAAAAAAGAGAGAATGGAGGGCCAACTATCCCAGACCACAAGTTATACTACAAAGCCATAATACTAAAACCAGCATGGTACTGGTACAAAAACAGACAGAGACTAATGGATCAGAATCGAATACCCAGAAATAAAACCACACATAGACGATCAACTAATCTTTGACAAAGGGGCAAAAAACATACCCTGGAACGAGGGGAGCCTCTTCAGTAAATGGTGCTGGGAAAACTGGATCAAAACTTGTAAAAAAAATGGACCAGGACAACACCCTCACACCCTGTACAAAAATTAACTCAAAATGGATAAAGGACCTGGAAGTGAGACCCGCAATCATAAAATACATAGAAGAAAACCTGGGCAATACCCTTCATGAATTTCACCTCAGAAATCCATTTGGGGAAACAACTACGGCCGGCAAAAAAAATGAAGGAAAACATAAACAGTTCGAACTGCATAAAACTAAAAAGTTTCTGTTCAGCAAAAGAGACAATAAACAAAACAAAAAGAAACCCAACTGACTGGGAGAAAACTTTTGCCACCCAGACAAGTATCAAGGGTCTGATAACAAAGATCCACAAAGAGCTCCTACAGCTCAACAAAAGCAAAGCAAAAAA
>PVHY01030099.1:0-13709 GCA_004024945.1 Uropsilus gracilis
AAATCATTATTGGTGCAATTAATAAAGAGAAAATGCATGTTGATTACTGGAAGGCTGTTTCACAAGAGGAGCTGGTATCTCTGATTTCACTTCCTTGATGTATGGAACTGCACAGACAGCATGATACCTGAGCAAATAAATCAACTACCATGTAGGAAGAGCTTGTTAATCAGTCTTTGCTTTATTGTGTGCAAAGTGTACTACTGCCCCCTGAGCTTCCTGCATTTCTCTTTTCTTGAAAAATCAGTGCTTGATCCTTTCCAAAATAACCAGAGAAGAAATGAGGCAGAAAGTATCTCTTCATCAGGGTTCACCCTCAGTCCCGAGACTGGTAGAAAAGAATGTAGCCAGACTCAGAATTCTTTGAGATATCTGATGTCAACCCATAGAATTCTTCAATAGCTTGTGCATCTATTTTCTCTACAATGTCATCATCAAACAACAACCAAAAATCATGACTCTGAACTATTGCAATATAATGTCCTCGATTTGGACCACTTCCACAGTGAACCACAACGGCAACAAGGTCGTACATTCGGTCAGGATTGGTCGCATCACCTGAAGTATTAAATAGACGAAGTTCTAAAGGAAAAACTACCCAGTAAGAAAGTTTTGTGTATCGATGAAGTTGATCCATATATTTAAACCTCTTCAGGTGTAGAGCTAGAATCATGGGCAGTTTTTTAACTTTCATCCGTTTGTGTGCTTCCTGTTTGCTGCGACATTCTTCACAGTAATATTTATATTCACTGCACAGAGTTTCTGTGTTGCTAAAACCCCTTAAGCAGTGAGTAATTGATGTGTTTTGTTCCACATCAACAGAAAGGTCTAAAAAATCTTCATCTTTGCTGCTTATAGTTTCACAAGTAAGACATCTGGTTTCATTAGTTAATGTTCCCTGAAAAATCTCATGAACCCATGTTGGGTCTGGTGTGCTATTGTTATTTTCACTGTCAATATTACCATTAGGTAAACGGCCATTCTGTTTTTCCTGCTTTCTCTCTTCTTGTAAAATGTCAGCAATTGTATTTAGTAGGTAATTTAAGAATTCATGGGCATCTTGTTGCATGTAGTTGTCAAAAAGTTCATTTTCCTTCCGTAATCTGGTTATGAACTTCTTGGGAGGTATTACTCCAACCTTTTTCTTCTGAGTGGCTATGCTATGGAAGAGATCTGCTAAGCATGTAAGAAGGTTCTCCTTCTTCCTAGGTTGATTCTTGTATGCTAGAACTTTTTCCCGAAATGGACGACAAAAATAAAGTGCTTGAAGAACTGAATTGCAGTAGCACGTATTCCCAAAATTGACTAATCCAAAATAGTGCTCATTGACTGGAAACTGTTCTGGACCAATCTCTTTCTCTAATGCCGAGGCATTGGCGCCCATGGTACAGATGGAGGCGAATTTGGAGACTGTCATTAGGATTTCCATCCGCCCAGCGCCATCTTCCACCCAATCACAGCGGCGGCGGTGGCAGGCGGGGGAGGAGGGGAGCCCAGCCGCCCGAGCGGGCGGACCCCAAGCCGAGCGGGCGGACCCCAAGCCGCTGCGGACCCACGCACCTAGCCTGCTCTGGCGCTGCTGCCGTCCTCGCCGCCGGCGCACCCGCACTCACCCTCCTTGGGCCCCAGCCCCCGCCTGCCGGCCGCCCGCCTGCCTGCCCCCGGCTCGCAATGGTCCATTTTAAAGAACTTTTAAACTGTCCAATGGACAGTTTTAAAGAACAGAGGGCCTTCATCATCATCTGGTAAGCACCAAAGTACTTAGGCACATTCTGACTGACTAGATAAGTGTAGATAAGACCAGAAAATTATGATCATTACCCTTAGAAGGATTCTGATTTCTTGTTCAATAGCAGATTGAGTTTCTGGACTCAGTTTCCCTGTATCACTGTAGGTCATAACTCCAAGCTAAAACAAATGGGAAGAATGAAATTGATTAGAAAACCCAAAAATGCTAACAAACATAACAGAGGTAGTAGAATCCTTTACTCAAGAAAATAAATATAATAGGGGCAAGTAAGAAGTACAATATAAAACTGCTCAAGGATAAAGAAATTTTATTATTCGTCTGAAAGTGTAAGACAAATTGAAAATATGAATGAGAGGGAAAATGTAAAATCCTATGTATATTCTCTTTATCTTCTTAGGAAAACTTGGCAGCTATTCCAAGTACAGAAATCCACAATTCAGAGTAGTAGAATTGCTTAATGGAGACACAGTAAAAATGCAGCAAAGTGAAACATGGAAAGAGTAAAGAGAGCGAGTTCAGCAAGTAGGCATGCTATGTTACATGAACAGAGGAGGCTAAGAGAATTTGCCTTATTATTAACTATTCTGTCTCAAACAGCTAGAACAGAAAGAGTGCTACATTTCATTACTTAGAAAATATTTATTTTAGAACATGCTGTGTTCACATTCATTTGTAGTAAGACAGGGTAAAGTAGATGTTACTGATTTCTAACTAGAACCCTTTCTTGGACACCTGGCACATGATTTGATACACGAAGAGGTTGAAATTAGTCATTACCTTTTCACTCATTCCAAATCTAGTAACCATCCGCTTTGCTATTTTTGTGGCATTATCAAAATCACTAGAAGCACCTAAAATTTAAAAATAAGTATTGAGTTCAATTTAAAAACTACCTATAAACCAGCAAACACAATTTGATATAGTCATTCTATACAACCAACCTGTTGTAATGTGATCACTTCCAAATATAAGCTCCTCTGCCACTCTTCCTCCCATACTAACATCCATCTGTGCAAGGAGCTGAGCTCTTGTTTCATTCCATCTGTCATTCTCAGGCAACAGAGATACCTAGACAATTGAAAAACAAAGACAATTTCAGGCAGTTTTGAAACACTGCACCTTAATAACCATTAGATTCATAATATTTACGACCATATGCAGACAATTCAGGTAGTAAATACTATGGCCAAGTGACTGATGGCAAGATCAATACCTTATAAAATAGATCAGAGAATGAAACTTGTACTCATAACTGCAGATAACCTGTTGAATCAGTTACTTTGGTGCATAATTTCTTTTGGAAGGGGAAAAAGGAATTACATATTTAATATATTCTAATGAAGTTGTAATTTACTGTCATTCCTGATTAAACTTCATAGTGTAAATATAGACAAAGTATAAATATACTATGTAAAATATTCAGAAAAAAATTTAACTAGCAAAAAAATTTTCCAGGTATCTCTGATTTCAACATGATTCAGAAAGTTAAAAGTAAGTATTTATGAAGTAGCTAAATTTTCTTCTTACATGTATTTCACATCTCCTACATAAGCTTTGGAGGCATTATTTGAAAAAATACTGTAAGGTACTTACATGGCCAAGTGTTGGGCCTCGTGGCATGATTGTAGCTTTGTTGATAGGCATTGCATCTTTAGTGTAGTATGCAATAATAGCATGACCAGATTCATGATATGCTGTGATGGTTTTGTTTTTGTTATCAATCTCCACACTTCTACGTTCAGGTCCTAAATGGGTAAAAATTTAATAATACCCCATTAGAAATGAGTGAGACCCATTTGTCTTAAAGTCTTAAGAGTAACATGGTTTAATCTTGCTAACCTTTATTTATTCATACATTCATTCTGTCATTTATATTGACTTAGGGGATTACGTTCATACCTCTTTTAGATGTATGTTACCACATCACAACTACCAACAAGGCACCCACAGTCCTTCACCACAGACCACTGGGCTTCCTCGTCATTTTGTTCTCCATTCAACTTTTCCCCTCTAGTAGCCTCAATTCTGCAGTCTTATTTCTAGAGTGTGTTTTGGGTAATTTTTGTCTGTTCCTTTGTTTTGTTTCTTTAAATTGCACATATGAGTGAAATCTAGTATTTGTCTTTCTTCTTCTGGTTTATTTCACTTAATATATTCTCCTTCAGTTGCATCTGTATTGTCACAAATGGTAAGATTTTATTTTTTTACAGCTGAATGATATGCTAGTCAGTATGTATGACACCTTCTTTATGTTCTCATCAGTTACTGGGTGCTTAATTTGTTTCTGTAACTTGACTACTATAAATATTGCTGCAATAAACATGTGCATATAGATCTCTTCAAATCAGTGTTTTCACATTCTCTGAATAAATGTCAAGGAGTAGAAATGCTGGATCGTTCAAAATTTTGAGGATCCTCCTTTCTGTTTTTCACATGGGCTGAAAAAATTTACATTCCCACAGTGTACAAGGATTTCATTTTCTACATGCCCTCAATAGTTGTTTCTGATTATCTTTCTATAAGTCATTCTCAGAGGATTAAGATGTTATGCCATTAATTGATATTTTAAATAGAATTCACTCTATAGCATATATAAACAATATTTGCTAGAATTCACTCTATAGCATAAACAATATTTGTTAACAGAAAATCAAAACTGTAACAGCTATTATAATCTTTATATCTAAGGAGAAAGTTTAAATTTATTTCTAGAACATAAACTTCCAATTTAACTGGTATGTCATAATCTGTTTTGAAATCAATTCAATATTTAAAATCAAAATTAAATACTGGGAATGAACAGATTTAACATTTCTTATCAGCAGTACTAGATAAGAGGAAATACAGAGATACACCAACTTCTAAAAAGTGTAGTCATATATGCTTTATTTTTTTCTGTACAAGGCTGAATTTTGTTGTTGCTCATGTTTCTGTATCTTTCATTTAAAAACTTCCTCAAAGTGAAGAAATCATCCTGTAACATGGTGAATAATGTAAGATGGTAGGATGGGGGAAAAGAAACAAAGAAACACAGCGTACCCATTAGAATTTTATCTTTGGAAAACTCCAGTTCCTTCATTGTAACCATTTCTTTTCCATCGACAGCTGCCTTTAATGCCGCTTGGTTTACAAGATTCTCCAACTCTGCACCAGAAAAGCCAACAGTACCTCGAGCTATGATTTCTGGATCAACAGCTATATGGGTAGAACACAACACAAATACTAAAACTGGCTCTTCACAAAGAATTCACATTCCAAAAGAAAAGTTATGCTAATCTATAAATTAAAATATTTTTTCAATGAAACAAAAAAACTTTCTTTACTGAATTCTGAAAGAAAAAAAAATCAAAATTGTTTTTAAATATGTCATTCAAAAGAAACCATATAGTCTCACCTATAAATGGGATATAGGAACAACAAACAAAAGTCCAAGAAAAAGTCAAAATATGCTAACAACAGAACTGGGGCAAGCAGCTGAGGGGGAAGGAAAAATCAGGGAAGGGAAGAGCACAAGAAAATCCAGATGAAGGTTCACTGATGAGGTGAAGGAAGAATCCTGGGGAATGCAATGTCGTTATACATAATATGCATGTGCGCACACACATAGTTATATACATAAATATGTAAACCAAAAAAAATCTTAGTACCCAGAATGAACAATATGGTAATTATAATCAGTGTTTTGATAATATTTTCCATTAAAAGATTAACAGGAGGCTATCAGGGTGGAGGATTCCTGGAAACTGATGTGTTGACTGTGTTTGCAGATGAAAAGATGGCATTTGTATAACGATGTAAGAAAAACAAATGTAAACAATAAAAATAATAAATAAAAGAAAAAAATATGTCATTAAAATTGCCACTGGGACAAATCACAAAAATTCTTAAATTTAAATAACTTAGTGAAAACCAAGGAAATGATTTGATTATGGCCTATATTGATACTAGCTTAGCCACATAATAAAAAGCATTCACAAAGACATTTTGTTTTCAGAATTTCATCTTAAAATACTACTTGGAAACATACTTGGTTTTATGAACTTATGCAACTATCTTTGAAAATGCGTCAGCTTAGTAGTTAGTTGTCTCTTTTACTTAAGTATATGATATTGTCATGTATTTTGTTTTACAGTTTGCTCTGCCCTCTTTCGACCCAAAATGACTACATAAGATGAGCTATTGTGTATAATATATTGACTCTTTTTCTATTATATTCTATTATATTTCTATTATATTTCAATATAATATATATTATATTTCTATATTTTTTCTATTATATTTCTATCATGTTATATTTTAAATATATTTCTATTATATTTAAACAACATTCATATATATATATATATATATATATATATATATATATATATATATATATATATACTCCAGTATTATTTATCTGAATACTCTAAAATGTCTTAAGAATCAGGATTTGAAAATACAGAATCTCCTGGATATACACTCATAAAGGAGGGTGCTTTTTCTTAATGGACAAGGAAAGGAAAGGTAAAAGGAAATATATAAATGAACTAATCTTTTATGACATTATTAAGAAAGATGAATAAAGAGAACAGACTGACATATTGCTATTTTATAGTCAATAATGTTTGTATTATGCAATTGACTTACACTGATCAAATTTTATTTTATTGAGATACCATTTCAAAATTTCTGTTCGACCTTTCACATCTGGCCTTGGAACTGTTACTTGCATGTCAAAACGGCCAGGACGTATTAAGGCACTGAAGGAAAAATACAAAAAGAAAATGCAAATTAGTTAGCTGACTATGCTAAATGTCAGTTATACAAGACAGCACACTAAACAGACTCTGAAAAGAAAACGGAAGTGAGAAGTCAGATCAAGTTTTGAACAACATAGAGCTTTTGTAAAACATGGCAAAAATAACATTTGAATTAACCAAAAGGTAGAACAGTTTATATAAACAGCACACAACCATCAGAAACAAAGACACACAAGCCACTCAGACAAGGAACAAATAAATAACTCTAGCAGTCTATTATGACAACTATATATTCACCTTAGCTGCTACGGAAAGAAATGTTAGATAAGAGCCTACCCTAAAATATTCTGTGATAAATAAGTGGACATATAATCACTTTATTAAGATATAATACACTTATCACAGAAATTAAACTGGATGATTCAATAGCTTTCAATATATTCAGTCATGTAATCATCACCACAATCCAATTTTAGAGTATTTTCATTACCTACCCCACAAAGGAACCCTATATTCATTTGTAGTCACTCTTCATAGTTCAGTCTCTATCACTCACACTAACCTTTCTGTAACTATGGATATGCTTTTTTTTTTTTTTTTTTTTTTTTGAGACTAGGTCTCGCTATTTTTGCCCATGGAACCGCAGGCTCTCGTTGCCCGGGGTACCACGGACTCAAGCAATCCCCAGCCTCAGCTTCCCAGGTAGCTGGGATGACAGGTGTGCGCCACCACACCCAGCTATTTTTTGGAACTAGGTCTCACTACGGGCCCCAGGCGGGACTCGAACCGCGATCCCTGGCCCCGGCCGCTTCATAGGCTGAAGCTTACAAGCACGAGCCACCGTGCCCGGCCAGGATATGCTTATTCTTAATAGTAATTAATATTCTTTATATAAATAGGGTCAGGTTTTGTGATAGGCATCTTTCAGCTTCTTTTTAGTTTTTAATTTTCATCCACGTTTAGCAATAGCAGGATTTCACAATAATTTACCCTAATACTTACTTGTCTAATGCCTCTGGAAAGTTTGTAGCTCCTATGATGATTACACCTTCATTGGGTTTAAAACTAAAAAAAAATTAAAAGTTCATATAAAAAAAGTTCTTTTCATTGAAAAGTAATACCAGAAATACAAAAATGCTCTCTAACTATCATTAATCTTAACAGCAAAGTATTAGGACTAAGTTTTCTTATGATCAAGATAATCAAATATGTCTAATTGTTTTTTAGATGAAGTAAGTTTTAAATGAGTGTAATTCAATAAGGTTGCCAAAAATCACTCAATCATCTGTGATTATACAACATTTGTTCTACTCAGAAAGAGATCATCAAACAGAAAAATCCAGAAGAACTGACTAAATTTTGAAAAATTTTAATACTTATTCATTCAACTTATTTGCTCCTAGGCTTATTTGGCTTCAGAATGCCTTATATAACTTTAAGAAACTTTTGCTTCTTTCAAAATAACCCACCTCTTACTTTTTTACAAAATGAAAACTGATGTAAACATTTAATCTACTGCAATAATTAAGAAGTTGACAAACTGTGGGAAACCAGTATATTTCCCTTTTACTTTTCCAAAAGACCACTACTCTCAGCAGGAATCTTGTGCCATAATTATAATACAGTAAGTGAATTGTGTAAATATTACCAATTAAAAAGAGCTAATGCATCAATTACCCTCTAAGTAATGGAAATAATACTATAAAAAAAAAAGTCTTCAACTTCTTAGGGATTATTCTGTTCCTATAAATCCAACATTTTCCTTATCTCTAGAATATTACCGAAAATTTTTTCATTTTGCACAGACAGAAAGATTTAATTACCCATCCATTTCAGCAAGAAGTTGATTGATAGTCTGTCTTGAATATGGATGCATTGGAGATTCAATTCGCTTCCCACCAACAGAATCCAATTCATCAATAAATATAACACAAGGAGCATTTGCTTTTGCTTCTCCTACAAAGCAGTAAGATTCAGATTAAGTTTAATGAAATCAACATCTTAGACCCACATCAATACTAAGTACTGAAAACCTGTAAGACTATCAAAAGCCAATCAAAGACATTCATGGGGGACAAAACAGACAAAAAAGGGGTCTAAAAAAAAAAAAAACTGAGTTAAGAACAGTAGCCTTGAAAGAAAAAGCAAGAAACCTATACCATACAGGTTGATATAAGATTATATCTTATATTAGATATAATCTATATTATATTACAGATGTAATCTGTAATATATCTTATGTATTCTTTCTTCCTAGATGTACAAATACCATATACAATCAAGTTTGGAGACTGAAGAATACACTGAAAAAAAAAACCCAAAACAACAGCTTTACACCTTCGCCTCATTTAGCACCACCACTAGCTCTTTTGACTATGTAGGGGAAAAGTATAGGTGTGTGTAGATTTGCACATTAAATTATCTGAAACCAGAACCCCGACTATGATTATCAGGTTACTACCAATCAAGTAGCAAAGAAAGGGTAAGAAATCTTTTCCTCTAAAACTAAGAAAGTTTGGTATTGTAGAAAAATACATTAACATACTGAAAAGATTTCTTATACGGCTGGCTCCCACACCCACAAACATCTCATCAAATTCTGATCCAGAAGCGTAATAAAAAGGAACATCAGCTTCTCCAGCAACAGCTCGGGCAAGAAGTGTCTTTCCTGTCCCTGGTGGCCCAACTAAAAGAATCCCTAAAAGAAAAAGCAAAAATGAATGGAGTTAAAAAATAAAAAACATATATATGAACCTAGTCAGGAAACAATGGTTAATTTATATAGTTTTGAGGTTGAAGGCGTATCAGTGACCAACCACTGAAACACATGGAAGTACATCTGCTTCTATTCAGTGATTTACTTCAGGATTAGCTACATAACTAATTTTCCCATATTACTTAAATACTGTTTACACATCAGTCATAGACAAGATAGAATTCTGAAGGAAAGGAATATAAAACATTTAACACGGAATAAAATTTATATGAAAACAGATTGAGACTAAATATATACATGTAAGCATGAACCTTAACTTGATGTTCTTCCATAAAAAAGAATTCAAATATTTTCTACAGACAGTTGGTGAAATAGCATCATTTTATTTGGTAAAACAAATTATTGCCTATATTTAGAGCTATGTCCTTGTTCTTAGATGATGCATAACAATATACTTAGATGTAAACTTTCTTTTTCACACCTTTGAAAGTTCTCATAACAATATGCCTCATAAGCTGGAATAACAAAATTCCTGATTTACATATAACTTCTTCATTTTTCAGATGTTTAAAGAGAACAAAACTACTCCTGCTGTATCTTAACATGGAAAAATCTGGAACGCTCAAAAATACCCCTGGTTTATCCAAGTATTGTCAAGTTCCTGTGATTCCTAATTGGTTTAAAAATCATCATATCCTTTTCTATAGATTATATCATAGTCCCTGACATAGTTCTAAACATTCCTTGTGATCAGAAAAGGGAAGAATATATTTATTTTTATGGTACTAAACATACTCTTACAATGTCACATTATAAAGGGGACTCTAGACTAGCAAAGGCTTATATAAATATTTTTATATACAGCTGAACATTCTCAGTAGACACACTGGGATAAATATAAGTTTAGAAGAGTGTCTCTTTAATTCAACACTTCTATTGCCATTGGCATGATTGGAATCTAATGAATGAGCAAATCTAAATTTACTCTAAGGAAATAATTAAACACATGGGTAAGAAGTCTTGAGGTATTAAGATGACAATCACAGCACTAATTTTAGAAGTAAAGCACTGGAAAGTTCAACCTTGGTTAGATAAACTACAGCACCACCAGGGAGCAGAAGGACACCATAAAGGCATTACAATTCCACGCCTAATTTTGATATGTAGGTTTGTTCCCGATATCAACAAGCAATTTTCTGACACCAACTGGGTGTCCCACAATTCAACTCAATTCTGATACTATCTACTTGGAGCTGGCATCAGATCCGACATCTTGAGGACTCAGTTCCACAATACTGCATCCTGAGATGCCAGTAACAGGTTCATGTCATTTTCTGAATGATAAGACTGTATAGGCCAGAGGTTCCAATAATCTCTTCTTAGGTTCAATTAATTTGCGAGGGCAATACAGAGAACTCAGAGAAATATTTTACTAAGTAGATTTAGTTTATTGTGAAAGGCTTTATATAACTTGGGACAACCACATGGCAGAGATACTTAGGCAAGGGAAAGGGGAAAGGAGCTTGGGCTTCTTGCCCACTTTTGCAATGCCACTTCCTCAGTCTCCACTCCACCCAGTTCAACAACTTGGATGCTCTCTGAATCCTAATCTTCTTAAGGTGGCACAAGAGACAAAATCATGGGATATTTGAGAGACATGGGATGGGAGATGGGTGTGATGATTCACTCTCCAGTTCCTTTCCCTTCCCTGGACATCATGGTGTAAGGAAAGTTGTAACCTCATCAAATGGTTGGTTACTTTGACAAACAATCTTCAACCTTAGATGTGTTCCAATAGCCATTGCAGTGACACAATACCTGATTACACTTATCATTGTTGAAATTACAAGAATTTTAGCTCTGTACCAGCTCTGTACTACTATATAGATATACTTCTTAGCTTCTTATTATAAGTCACAATAATAGTCATTAAGTATTGTGTGGTAACAGAAGAAAAAGGACAAAGACAAAGTGAGGAATACTGTACACATGAGTTAGTACAGGATACACAATTGTTAAGATTAAAAAAGACCCACCACCTGCATCCCAACCCCCATACCCCTCCTCCCCCCACACAAACAGGCTGAGGAATTACTTTTAGATTAAAGAAAAATCTAACTGCTATGTGTAAACTGGGATGTGGTTCCCAACCTGGGGTGGGGTTGGTGATGGGGGTAACCTTGCTACAGAAGCTATTACTGGAACAAATACCCAAATGTGACCAAATTTTTTAACAATTACAGACACATATGAAATTTCCTGAATTTAATGACTGTATTAGAGTTATATGAAGAGAATACCCTTATTCTAGGAACTATACAACAAGGTATTTAGAGCTAAGGGAGTTGACAGCTATAATTTACTCTCAAATAGTGAACTATGTATGTTATTACATGTATGTAAAGAAAGCGAATGAAAACAAAATACTAAAACTGTCACATTTAAGAGCAGAGTGGAGATCTCTATACTATTCTTGCAACTAAGTTTGAAATGAAAATAAAAATTTAAATTATAAAAAAAGCTCAAAACTGTCCAGAATGAGTGCTTATTTGTGAAACAAATTTAGAACTAAACTTAATGAGTTAAATGATAAAAATTAAAGTTGGAACACTGGCTTTAGGTATCAGGTCATGGTATCTTACCTTTTGGAAGTTTACCTCCAAGCACAGTAAATTTCTGTGGATTTTTCAAGAATTCAACAACTTCCTGTAATTCTTGTTTTGCTTCCTCCACCTAAAGTGACACACCAGATAACTTTAAATAATTATTAAATTACTGAAGAGAAATTTAATAGGAAACTAATTTCAGCTTTCTCTTTGTTTTAGTAAAAGTATACAAAAGGCCCTCTTATATATACACACACAGAGGATTTTCTCCTGACCCTTAATGCTAATCATCCAGTCTCTTTACATAGTAGAGCAAAATCCATTTTTAACTTCTTACATTTTCAAGAAATAGTGCTTGTTCTGGTTAACAAAAATGATATTCAAATTGCTAGTCCAAAGTGCAAAAGCAGACAAAAGCAGTCACCCAGTAACTTACAAATTCAGATCTTTTTTGTACCTGGCTAAAAACTGTATGGGCAAATTGAGTAGATTTATAATATCTAAATGAGAAAGGAGTGTGTGTTTAGTCTTAATTCATGATTATGGGGTTTTTCCTTGTAAGCCTCCTTACATTATAAAACTTCCATTTCTCAATAAATGACAAAAGATGGTGATTAAAATTAAGCTATGGTATACTGATATTGCTCTATAAATTGCTGTGGCAAAAAAACCAAAAAATAGAAGATTTAATCCTCAAAATATAAAATTTTGCAGAATTGAGATTCCTAGCAAGAATAAAATCCAATTTGGTAAATAAAAATGGCAAGCAGAACATGAGGTCAACTTTCAGGCTCAGATAAGATGAAGAAAATTACCTACAGAAATAGTGAGCAATTTTCTCTGTTAGCATAGAACCAGAAGTCAGGCATGCAAATATTCTGTTCCAGAATAACACCAGAATGAGTACCTGTGGCCAGGTAGTGATGATAATATGCTAAACTGAAAAGCACTAGTCCACTGAAAAGGGCACCAGAACCGTTACTGAGGAATAGAAACCAAGTTTCCAGCCTTTATTTTTCCAGGCAAACAAACCACTTTTTGTGAACATTTTCTAACTAAAAAAATGCAATTAGAATCCAATTAAATAAAAAATCCAATTAAATAAAAATGTGTTTATGTATGTACTGATTTACATTTATCTTTTATTACACTGGCCAAATACTTGTAACCAATTTCCAACCTCTTCCTAGATTACTTTAAAAGGATTTCAGTGAGGAAAAGAGAAGTCGGGTATACTGGGCAGGTTTAGAAGAAACTTCCTGGGAAGGCATGTACTAAGATATAAAAACAGGTCTAGGTCAAAGGACATTTTGGGTGGGCATTGTGGCGCATGCCTGTAAGTGGCAGCCTAGGAAGCCCACGGCCGGGGCCAGGGATTGTGGTTCTCTTCCCACTGGGGGCATGTAGTGAGACCTAGTTTCCAAAAAATAGCTGGGTGTGGTTGCGTGCACCTGTAATCCCAGCTACCTGGGAGCTGAGGCTGGGGATTGCTTGAGTCTATGGCACCCTGGGCACCGTGAACCTGTGTTTCACAGGCAAAAATAGTGAGACCTAGTCTCAAAAAAAAAAGGATGTTTTGAAAGTCTAGTTCAACTCAAGACCATCTTACAGTCCTAGAACATTTCTGAGGGGCATTTTCATGAATATACAATTGAACGAGCAGGTTTTTTGTTAGGCTTGGAATGATCTTTGAAAGTTATTCAGATTAAATTATTAAAGCTCAATAAAATATTTATAAAGCTAATGGTTAAAAACAAACTTCTGAGCCAGGCAGTGTGGCACACACCTATAATCCAAGCCACAGGGAGAGGCTGAGGCTAGGAATCACTTGAGACTGAGGGTTCAAGACTACCCCGGACAGGACAACATAGCGAAACCTAGTCTCTTATAAAAAA
>PVHY01030100.1:0-13667 GCA_004024945.1 Uropsilus gracilis
GACTCAAGCAATCCCCAGCCTCAGCTTCCCAGGTAGCTGGGATTACAGGAGCACGCCACCACGCCCAGCTATTTTTTTGGAACTAGGTCTCGCCACGGGCCCCAGGTGGGACTCGAACAGCGATCCCTAGCCCTGGCCGCTTCATAGGCTGAAGCTTACAGGCACGAGCCACCGTGCCCGGCTTGGACTTCACATTTCTAAAGCTCAAATTCTTTTTTGTGGAAGTCAGTGAAAAAAGTGTACTGGAACCAGGTATGAATAAATATCATCTTAAAAAAACTCCAACATTAAAAAAGAACAAATCTCTTACCAGCTGAAATTCTCGACGCCGATCATAGGCATTCTGGATGCCACTGTCTGCCCACAATGCTCGCAGAGCAGGAAGATACTGTGAAAACACTTGTGCTTCTACCATCCCCTTGGATGCCATGGGGGCTCGGGTGTCAAAGGCCATCAGCTTGTCGCCATTGAGCTGGTTTGAGGTATCTCCCCAAGGAATGTGAAGCTTTTCTCGAGCATCTACCAGCACTCTCATACCTTTGTTTAAAAAGGAAAAAAGTGATCGGAGTCATTAGGATGGTCTCATAGATTCTATTCCAATTTTCACCCCTTACACTTTTTTTTTTTTTAATTTCAGTTATTTTATTGAGGTAACACTGGTTTACAACACTGTATATGTTTTAAAGGTATAGGTTCACACTCCTACCCCTTAGACTTCTTTAAATAATCCAGGCGCACAGCCTTCGAAATGGAGACAAACCTCAGAACAATTGCTCCTAACTTCTCAGAGCTTAAAACCAACAGTTGTTCGCAGCCATAAATTCAGAGCCTTGAAAAGCAAATGTTATTAACACAACTGCTCTCTCCAAAGGACTCTACTATGTTCTAGTCTACAAAATAACTTGAGGTCAAAGGTAGTCAAAAGAGAACCGAAGCTAGTCAAGGAATGAAAAATGAGGGTGCGTAGCCTGAGGTCCAGGCGCTAAAGGAAGGACACAACCAAGAGTTCACATCTTTGCAAAAGACAGGGCTACCCAACAGTGAGAATCAGGCAGCACCAGCATAGCTCTGGGCACTCGCTCCCAGCACAGCACCCTGCTTAACCCAAAGCCGTCTTCTAGGAACACAGTCAAAACTCAAAAACTTCATCCTGCAACACTTCAAATCTGTGTAAGTCAACAAAAGATGACCTTAGATTTCCCTAAAGGGAGAAGACCAACAGCAAAAGATAAAAACGAGAGATTTCAACTCAGAGATGAATTCAAATCCAATCAAGAAACTCACATTTAATACCTCTTTACAGAGGCATCTAATGTCTCGCTGTAAATTTTCTGATCATGCCAACTCAAAACAACTAGAGGTTCAGAGACTTAGTTCATCTCATAACCAATGCTTGGAGAAGGTCCCACTTAGAATCTACTAGGTCCCAGAATGCAGAATCTACCTGGCTCCTAACCAGTTAACATGCTGACTGTCACAGACATAATTCATTCAACTCAACTGCATCAGGCTACAAAGGTACTTTCAATTAAGGATGGCAAGGCGGAGCCTGCAGCCTTGAACAAGAGCATTCAACGCTGAGACAGAATAAACCCACAACTGTATTTTACAGCTTCACAGCGGAGGTGCCAGGGCGCAGAACTGTGCACTGTGAACTCACTGGTCAAAGGCCCTTGTGCCCTCATTACCAGGCTGGGCACCTCGCCCCTACCGGCAGTTTGCCTCTACTGAGGACAAGCAGCCTACTTCCTACAACAAAATCTCAGTTTTAAAACACTGTTAGTACAGACCTGAAATCTGTAACAAACTCCTAGATACTGACCACCCAGAAAACAAAGAGAATCCTGATGCACCTGAAGTATCCCGATTGGGCAAAATGCCTTTTACATAGAAAATCATTGATACTTTCAAAAAAAAAAAGGGGGGGGGGAGGGAATGCTAATTACTGCTCAAATGACAACATATCCTATGTGATTCTCTGAAAACCGAGAAACTCCAACCTTGCGGATTGGTCACTTAGGAGCAAAGTTTAATTTCAATAAAAAAAAACAAAATACGGTCAAGTAGAAAAGTCCTGGCGGTCGTCAGTGAGCCACTAAACTCGGTTACAGGCTCCACAACATTTTGGGAGCCAAAGGTTCTTGTATCATGGCACAATTCACCTAAGAAGCAAGTGGTCGGGGGTCCCCCCCCCCGCCCCCGGTTATTATGCGACAGAGGCGTGGAACTTGATGCACAGCAAACACCCTGCGACCGTGACACCTGGAGCGACTACAAACCTCCCGTGCTCCACGCTCGTCTCCGCCTGGCAGACCAAGCGCGTGGGTCGCCTCTCCGCGGGCGCCAGCCAGCACAAACCCGGCCCCCGTCACTTTCCAACCTTCGCCCTTGAAAAGCGTCTCGGGCAAAAGTCTCAGAACTCCCGTGCCCAGGAGGTGGCCTAGCCAGCCGGGAGCCGACCCGACCCCGTGTGACTCCCTCCGAGCGGCGTCGGGCGGGCAGCGCCGGGGTGGGGGTCGGGGGGGCTGGGCTCTCGGGTCGCTCGCCCCGTCGGGAGGGAGGACCCGAGAGATGACCCCGCACCCCCAAGGACTGGGTTCGCCGCACTTCCCTCTCGGCGGGGGCGAGGCCAGCGGCGGAGGGTGGGGGGAGGAACAGTGACCCCCCCCCCGACCCCGACAGCCGGGGGGGAGGGAGCGGGAAGACCCCCGCCTCGCCTCCCCGGGGGAGCGAGGGCGCCCGCGGCAGGCCGGCCGGGTGCCTGGGCCGCCGCGCCCCCTTCCCGCCCGCGGGGCCTCGTCCTCCGCCGGGGACCGAGCGAACGAGGGCGGTGCCCGGCCCGTGCCGGCCGCCAGCCGCCCGGGCCCAGCGCGCCCCCCGGCCCGCGCCGCGCCCCCCACCCGGGGGCACCTTTGATCACGTTGCTGTAGATGATGAGGCGGAACTCGTCGCGCGCGCGCTGGTCGAAGTCCTCGCCGTGGATGATCCGCATCTGCTTCAGGAAGGTGGACTTGCCGCTCTCGCCCGCGCCCAGCAGCAGGATCTTCACGAGCCGCTTGACGTAGGTCTTCTCCCGCGACAGGCATTTGTCGATCTCCTTGGACTTGCGCTGCTGCTCGGCCTCGCCGCTCGTCAGCACGCAGCCGGGGAAGCACACGGACAGCACGGACCGCGACGGCAGGAAGTCCGCCATCTTGCCGCCGCCGCCGCCGCCGCCTCGGCGGGCCCCTGCGGCTCCGTCCACCTCCTCCTCGGGCGGCGGGCGGCTCCGGCACAGCGGCTCGAGGGCGGGGAGCAGTGCGGCCGCCCGTGAGCGGCCGGGGAGGGAGGGAGCCAGCGAACTGACTCGCAGGGCGGGCCGGGTGAACGGGGAGGGACGGCAGGAGGCGGCCCGAAAGGGGCGGCGGCCCCAGGGGCGTGCGCGCACTCGACGCCTGTCGGGGCCGCGCGCGCACGCCCTCTGCCGGGTCCCGGGAATCACGCGGGCGGCGCGGGGTATGCGCGCGCGGTCGGGGGACGAGTGGGCGGGGCGGGGGCGGGGCCGGGCGCGGGGCCGGGCGCGGGGCGGGGCCGAGCGCAACCGATCACGTGGTCTCCGCCCGGTTCCGCGTTGCTCCAGAGGCTGCAGCGAGCGGGACTTTCTGTTTCCTTTTAATTAGCTGCGCGGGCTTAGCTGCTGGAGAGCTCCAGCCCCGCGGACTGCAGGCCGGAGACCAGATCCGACCACTGGCCCTTTGGGCGCCCCAGCCCTGCTTCCTCCCCTTCGCTCCCCGGAGCTATGAGGCCGCCGCCAGCTGTCGCCATCACGCGCCTTATTTCGAGGCCACTGGTTCTAAATAAGTGTTCAGACAACACCGGCGCGAGCCTGAAAGGTTTTTTTTCTTGTTGTTGAGACCAAGTCTCGCTATGTTGCCCCGGGTAGTCCCGATCCCGCGGACTCAAGCGATCCCCAGCCTCAGCCTCCCAGGTAACTGGGATTACAGGCGCCAGCCACCGCACCCGGCTGCTTTTTCGAGACCAGGTCTCTCTTGCCCGGAGTAGTCTCGAACCCGCGAACTCTAGCGATCCCTGGCCTCTTGCCTTCCTGCACTTGGATTACAGGCATGTGCCACCACGCAGGGCTGGAGCCTGGAAGGTTTGAGCTGCATTTTCTTGAAGTGGTTCCTGCTCTGCAAAGCCAGAAGGCTAAGCAGACGTCATCCCTCCCGCTCCCCACCCCAGACATTCCCAGAACCCGCCCAGGCCGTGTTTGAGGAAAAAGGATGGGCGTGGACATTGGCTCAGAGATGTTCTCGCGGGGAGGGGGGTGGCAGCCAGGGGCTCCATGCAGGTTCCCAGGATGGCTCTGGAGTCAGGGGGAGGTAGCTGCGGAGGGTGAGGTCATGCCGAAAACCCCCCTGGACCGGACTCTGTGAGGCAGAATCTTCCCTACAAGGAAGCAGATAAGCAGAGACCGAGGACGGGGACCGGAGCAGGCAAATTTTAGGTTTCCTGCCAGAACAGAGGATATGACCAGCGGTGGGACTTTTCTTTTGTCTTAACAGCAGATTCAGGCCAGGACACCTGAAAAAGCTGCCAGAAGCCAAGGGCTGAGTGACAGCTGAACTGCTTCTTAGTATTTAGTTTCTGGTGGCAGAACCCCTTCTGGTCTGTCTCAGTTTGGGGCCAGGACAAGCTCCCTTTGATTTGGACTCCTGAGCCTCAGAAACTACCAGTGGTATCAGGAGTCGAGGGAGATCTTGGTCAACTGAAATTTAAATTGCTTCAAATTAAAAAATCGGTCCTGGTCAACGTACTCTCCAGTTGGGTTCATCGCTGAGGAGCCTGGCTCTGCACTGACCACAGTAAACAGTGGACTTAGGATTATCTCCTGCTGCCCCAGCCAAGCCCACAGGGTGGACAGTCTGCAATATACAAAGCAGCATCGTTTCTGCTGTGGTATCAGTGGGTCCAGAGGTTCTGAATCACTGGGAGGGCAACTAGGCAAATGGATGGTCACAGCTACCCTGGTTGCGAATTCTCTGGAGAGTTCCAGTGGTGTCAGGAAGCCTTGGTTCTTGAACTAAGCAAGGACAGGTCTGTGTCCTTTCAGAACAGAAAGAGCTGTGCAAGGAGTTGGCTTAGTTGCACCATTGCTCTCTGGATTCCTGCTGCTAATCTGAGCTCTTTCGCAAAGACAGGAGGAGGGAAGTCCAGAAATTGGGTGGTTAACATCTTTTCTTTGTCCAAAACTATGTGCAACCTAGTGGCAAGCCAGCAATGCCCAGGAGGCAGGAAGATATTCCTGCCCGGCCAGTTCGTGCTGTGACACGTAGAGATCAGCTAGAGCTGTTCAGAGTCCTGCCTGGAACCTCACCTTGGAGCTTGGGAAAGAAGTGAAGGGTGGACACAGGTTACAACTTGGGTGAACCCTGAAAACATTGCACTAAGTGAAAGGAACAGCGTAAGGTTCCACTTCTTGCAACTAGCCAGAGTAGATAAATGCATTGAAACAGAAAAGCAGGTTAGTTTGTGGCCAGAGTCGGGGGAGGGAAGGATGGAGAGTGACCAGTTAATGGAAAAAAGTTTCTGTGTTTAGGAACCAGAGGGAGGTGATGGTTCCAGAAGTTGTAAATTGTGCACTTTAAAATGGCCTCGGGGTAGAGGTGATGGGATGTGAATATTATTACTACAACAAAACAATGAGATAGGAAAAGGTATACTTTTCAGAAAAGAAATAGCTGGCATCATGGAATATTCCGTGGCATATTCAGTGGGTGAAGGCACAGCGGTGTTAGCTGGGCGTGGTTGTCCATGCCTGTAGTCCAAGCACTAGGAGGCAAGAGGCCTGGGATCACTTGAGTTCATGGGTTTGAGACTACCCTGGGCAACATAGTAAGACCTGGTCTCGAAAAAGCAACCGGGCACGGTGGCGGGTACCTGTAATCCCAGCTACCTGGGAGGCTGAGGCTGGGGATCACTTGAGTCCATGGGATCAGGACTACCCCAAGCAACATAGAAAGACCAAAAAAAGGGAAGAGGAAGCACAGCAGTGTTTATTTTAAAGTCACACCAAGAAGGTAAATTATTTGCACCAGAAGCAAATAATTTGCTGCAGTTTACATTGTGAGGAGGTCGATCATATTTTCATTTTCATAAGTGAAAAAAGAAAAGCCAAACTTTTTAAGGGAGTAGAGATTGGTTAGAACAGAATCTGTGGAAGTGATATTTTCAGTATACCCAGATGTTCCTCATTGGAAACATCTGTATGGCTACTAGTCAGTTAATATATATGCACAGGAGGGATTCAGATGCCCTAAGAAGCTATGAGACAATGAACAATAGGTCATCAGTGGCAGTGCTGTTTTCTTTCTG
This sequence comes from Uropsilus gracilis, assembly GCA_004024945.1. Classification (NCBI taxonomy): domain Eukaryota; kingdom Metazoa; phylum Chordata; class Mammalia; order Eulipotyphla; family Talpidae; genus Uropsilus; species Uropsilus gracilis. The sequence continues at coordinate 6,355 of PVHY01030100.1, forward strand.
GGAACCCCAAGTGTGGCCGTCTTCTAGATGGAGAATGATGTCACTAAAATGGTAAAAAATACATTTTCAAATGGCTTCCTCTGATGCGGTAACCTGGAAAGGGGCAGGCGGACAGGCCATTCCCAACGTGACTGCCACCTCTTGAGGGCAACTGTGGGGAACTTTTCTCTTGGAACTGAAAGGAAGACAGGTTTCCTATCTTGTAATCACAGTTCTTGTTCTTTCCAGTAAAAAAAAAAAAAGGAATTACAAAGCTCATTTACCAAATAACATTGGCTTGTTTACTAAAAATCAACCATCCACACAAAGGACAAAAATTTGTCACCCTCAGACATAGGCAAAAGAATGTGCCAGAGGCTCTAGGAAGAATTCCAAAGGAGGAGAGACTGAAAGACATTCTTGAATCATAGGAAATAGAATTTAAATAAGTGTCTCTGCCTGCCAAGGTGACTGTTCATTACCCAGGAGAGGGCAACACCCCATTTAGCTGTGTTATTTAAAACACAGTCCCATTACTTGACAATTAAGTCTTGTATTAATTTCTAATAAGGATGACGACATATTCAGTGTTACACAACTCTCTGCTGTCTCATCATCAATACAAAGAGGTGGATTCCAGCCCTTTCTTCCAGATGAAACAAGCATGGATTTTTCATACCTTCCTTCCCCACCAGAAAAGGAAGGGACTTCCCTAGGCTACCCATAATACCTTATCCCTTGCCTTTGTCATGTTTTGAAGGTCCCCAAAGCACTTTGACCTAGTTTATCTCATTCTCTGCTCACAATAGCCTGCGAAGAAACACCCAAATGAGCTTCACTCCCATCAGCATGCTGGAAGCTGGGAGACAAGAATTGAAGTAACTTAGTCAAAATCTCACTCAGCCTGACCAGGAATTAGAGGTTCCCCTCTTGCTGGCTGAGATTCCAAAATGGCAGCCTGGCCCCCCGAATGCCCAAGGGTATGAAGTTCAAATTGAGAAACAAGTCCTAACTGTGGGGAACCTTCAGACGCCAAGTCCAGCCGTTGTTTATTGGTTGGCGGGTCGTTTCTCCAGCCCCTTCTAGGCTGACTGCCAGCCCCAAGTTTACCAAGCCTGGTTAAGTTCTGTGCTTGGCGCTCAGCCGTTGGTTTGTGACATGTTTCAGCAGACCGATGTAGAAATAAGCAGAGCCCCGCTTCTGGCAATATTTAGATGGTGTGTCAGCCCCAGACCTCCCCCTGAACGTGAGTTTAGAAACCAAAGGCGATTCTTGGCATGACATTTGATGGCACCCTTGGCAGAAAATGCCTCTTCGGTGGAAAGTTTTGTATGAAACGAGACATGTGGCATTGCATTGTTGGTGGGGGGTTTTGTTGTTGTTATTAATGGAAAACATGACTTTAATTACTGGTTGTATTTTTCTCAGCCTCTGAGGAAGATCCACAGGCTGCTGTTAACCAGCTGTGACCTCCCTCCCTGCACTTAGCCCAAGCAAGTCAGGAGCCTCTTCTGTCTTAAAGACACACACCAGCTCTCAGGAACTCCCACACCTGACTTGCTCCCTCAGCCCTATTTACAGGAATCTGTTTAGATAGCGCTAAACACAAGGCCTTGTCTGCAAAGCTAAGACTCTTCCTGAGAAGCATTCCCCTTAGTTGCTCTGTCGCCTCTCCACACACCCCCCCCATCGCTTTTAAAGAGAGGACCACTTTACTTTCTGTTGCTTGTAAATGGACTGCCCCTTACCAGAAACAGATCTGGGCTCTTCAACAAAAGTTCGCTCTTTCTGGGGATGTTTAAGGAGTCTTAAAAATCTTCTGCTCCCAACCAGCCAGCAGAGTTGTCTCCCTGAAAGCTCACTGGATGAACAGGTTGGGACCTGCTGCGTCTGGCAGCCATACTTCCTTGGCTCTGGGGCCGGCCAAGAACCATCACACCTTGTGGCCTGTACACCCAGTGCTACCCTGGAGGACATGGCAGGGTGAGACAGCTGGGCCAGCCCAATGATTAAGCAGTTGGCAGTTAAGCTCCCTGCGAGGGGCCTTAGAGGCATCCACGTGGCCTTTGTCAGACTGAGGCTGGCTGGTCCCAGGGCAAACAGTGTCTCCAGCCCATCTGTCTGCAAATGCTTGTGTCAGCTGCTAAGGAAAGGATAGGCTAGTCCGGGGTGGGAGGTAGTTGGGGGGGAGGGGGGGAGGAAGCAACAACTGCAGAACTTCAGGTTTGGAAGAGGTCAGGCAGCAGGAAGGTTCTTAATTTTTGGACGAGCTTTCTCCTAGCAGGGGGAGGGCTGTGCCCAGCCCACACATGAGTTTGCAGGGAGGCTGCTTTTGTGGGGGAAGCAGTTTTGCCCTTGTGATCACGTTCCCTGTCTCTGCTAATAAGCAGAGCTGCAGTAGAAAGGGTTCCAGGGGTCAGATAATCTGCTTTTCTGTATCAACCAGAGGAGTCCTTGCAGATTGTAGGTGCTCTGTCTTGTTCCCCAGGGAGGGAATGGAGCATGGTGGAGAGGGCTCGGGTGAGAGCTCAGTTAACCTCTGCACCTTGGCTGTTCTCCATGGCAAGCGGGCGGAAGCCTTGAACGACAGGAAAGGGGTGAGGCAGGATCTTTAGGACAGGTGAAGCCACCTGAGCTAGGGCGGGCTCCCGCTGTGTGCCCAGGACAACGTGAGAAGCCCCCTGCTGGGAAGGCCCCCCCCCCCAGGGTTGGAAAGTTTGCATCTTGAGTTAAGATGTCGAACTTTTATTTTGTTGCGGGATACGAACCACAGGTGTCATGTGACTCCTGTTGGCCGTTGGGTGACACTCCTGCTCTTGTGGGGTGCCCCAGATGGTGCTGTGAGGGGAAGGGGTGAGGACAGCCCACCCTGGGGAGAGCAGCCCAGAGGGGACTCTAGCCGTCTCGGTGGGGGGGGGTAGCACCTGGCTAGTGCAGGGGGGCAAACACAGGGCCTAGCAGGACTGCCCAGAGGTTTGGCCTCTCCAGGCTGTCAGCACCGAGAAGGAACCAAGGCCCTTCAGAGAAAGGGTGAGGACGAAGGCAGAGATGCCGAGGGCTGGAGTGCTGGGCTGACACTGGAGGCTTAGGGACTCGGAAAGCAACTCCCTTGGACCAGACTGCCCAGAGACCCTGGGGACTTTTCATGCATTTTTCAAAAGCAAACGCATCATTTATGGCCCCACCCCACCCTGGAGTCATAGCTCCTGGACTTTGCTCAGTGCCTGGAGTTTGGGAAGACACGCCTCAACTCCAGAGGCCTTGAGGTTAGTGGGTCCGGGCTGGGGCTGAATTGAGGGCTGTTCAGAACTCACGGGCACATCCCAGGTGCCACCCTACTCCTGGCCAGGTGCTTCCTAGCCCTAACATCCTGCCTGGCAAGAACACTGCTTCTGAAATGAATTCCGATCTTGCTGGTGGAGACTGGATGGGAACCGCTCACCCTTGCCCAGCCCCTCCACTCTCCAGGGGCTTGAGTCATTGTCTGTGCTTGCTCCCAGGTCTGCGGACACAGCCAAGGCTGACCTATGGACCCTGATGCAAGCTGAACCTACATTGTCTGCACACATGGGGCGGGCCTGCCTGGGCCGGGCACTGTGTGACAGTTGAGGAGTACAAAGGCGAATAAGTTTATAGGTTCACAGTTCACGTAGGTGAGGCAGCAGGTGCACGGGCTGTTTCTATGCACAGGACACTCTGATGGGAGCAGAGACAGCGGCCCTTGGGAGCTGGAGCATGTACCTGGGAGCTCAGCATGGGTTCGTCCTCAAATACCAGGGGCTGGTATTTGAGTGAAGTTGGAATCGGGTCACAAAACCAACAAAACAGGGTACTTAACTAAACATAGAACTCGAGCAGCTGGCCCTTTTAACCCAGCCACTCATCAGGTTCGTCCCAGTCTGTGCGAGTGGTACCAAGTTCACACTATCTTAAAAAGGGGCAAGAACAGATTTTCTCATTCAAAGACAAGATAGACAAAAGCCACTGAGCTTACAATGGACCCCTTTGGTAATCTTACCACATAGTCCAGTCTCCAGTCCAAAAACTGCACATGGGTCCTTAGCCAAGTGTCCACAAAATGGTGACTGTCCCACCTTTAAGCCAAATGAAGAAACCAAGGTGGCATCATCCGTCCTCTTCCAAAGGCACAGCTATTCACTTCAAGCCAAGGAAGCCAAAATGGCGTCGTCAATCCTCCTCCAAAAGACACAGCTCTAAAGGCCAGGTGTGGTGGCACATACCTTTATTCCCAGCCTAGGAAGGGAGGCCGAGACTAGGAATCGCTTGAGTTCATGGGTTCAAGATCCTCCCGGGGCAACATAGCTAGACCTCATCTCAAAAAATAGCTAGGCGTAATGGCATACACCTGCAATCCCAGCTACTTGGGGGGCTGAGGCTGGGGATTGCTTGAGTCCGTGGTATCCCGAACAACATGAGTCTGTGTTTCCCCAGGCAACATAGCAAGACATAATCTCAAAACAAAAACAAAAACAAAAACAAAAAAACAAGACACAGCTCCAACATTCAGCTTCAACTCTAAAAGTGGCCCCAAGCCAGCAAGACTCACTTGATACAACAGCAACAACCACTTCAGATGTCTCAGGATGAAAACAGCAACACAGCAAGTTCTCTTCAGGTCTCCAGACAATTTCCAGGCTTCACAGTTTCAAAGTTAAACCAAGTTCTCAAGTGCCACATTTCCAAGTCAGCTCACACAGGTCACAAGTTTCTCCAGTGTGCTTCCTGGGCTCCTCACCAGCCCAGGCTGGGGGTGGAAGCCCAAAGTGTGGCTTCCTTCCCTACCCTGCTGCTGCATATGGCAGTGGCAGCTCCAAGGTCTCCAGCCTCCCTGCTGCACCCCTGTTCTCTCTCTCTTCTCCAGCTCTCTCTCCTTCTCTCTGTTCCTTCCTCTCTAGTCACACTCCTTCTTAAAACCCCTCTGTTATTCTCACCAGAAGGCTTGGCTTCCTTTCTTCAAGTCTCCACCCACCAGGCTGCAATGGCTGCCATTCTAATGCAGCCATCTCATGCTGGGGACCACACAGACCCCCAATTTCACCACAACACCACTATCAGAGTTTGACAGAGGAGCAGTGGGAGATGGGGAAATGGAAGACTGGCCTTTTGGGCTGGGGGGATGAGATTCCGGTGAAGAGTAGGGGTGTGGCACTGGTGATGGTGGTGGTGGGGGTCATCATTGGAGTGCTGCTACACCTGGACATCATCCAAGGGCTTCCCATCTGGTAGCCTTCTCCTGTGTCCTAGACGGGGACACTGAGGTCAAGAGCACAGTCCAAGGTCACGCTCAAGAGATGGTGCTGGTCCGGAAGCGCTGAACTCACACCACAGGGATGAGCAGCAGAGAGCACCGAGTCAGGGTCTACAAGCCACTCGGAGTCATACTGAGAGCCCCTGGGGACCCCAGCCAATCCACAATGACAGGTTTTGGGTTTTGTCTTTTTCATTCATTCATTCATTCATTCATTCATTCATTCATTTTTTTTTTTTTTGGAGACTAGGTCTCACTATTTTTTCCTGTGGAACTGCAGGCTCTCGTTGCCCGGGGTACCACAGACTCAAGCCATCCCCAGCCTCAGCTTCCCAGGTAGCTGGGATTACAGGCGAGTGCCACCACGCCCAGCTATTTTTTTGGAACTAGGTCTTGCTACGGGCCCCAGGCGGGATTCAAACCGCCATCCCTGGCCCCGGCCGCTTCATAGGCTGAAGCTTAGAGGCACGAGCCACAGTGCCCAGCCTATTTTTTATTTTTTTAGCACAACTACAGGTTTTATCATCCCCCTGATGAGTGACTAAAGTCATGCCTTCGGGCCATGCTGGGAAGTGCTTCCTGTTGCTGACTGGAATAACCAGAAGAGTCGAAAAGGTTGACCTGTGCAGGATGCGAAGGGGATATTTACGTGACCACCACGGTCCTGCCCAGTGTCCAGCATCAGGACAGCAGAGGGCTGGGCCGCCCCCTCAGTGGGCACATCCACCCACCTCAGAGCTCCCGGGCAGGGTGGGGCTGGGTGGGCGCTTCCTCCCCAGGCTGGCTGGGCCCCAGGCCTGGCCTGTCTTGGGTCAGACAGGTCTGCCTTCTTCAGCAGGGCCGAGGATGCAGTTTACATAAACTGCAGACATCTCCGGCGCGCTGTGTAAACACAGACTATCTCCCACTTCAACGTTTCCTCTGGGGGAGGCCCCGCTTCCAACGGGGTTACTTGATCTCCAACTTTCTTATCAGCTGGAGCGGCCTCCCCTGATAGAAGGAAACTACTAAAGTTCACTTCCTGGTGTTGCCTTGACCTTACCAGGACAGGCGTGCACTGAGGCAGAGAATCGTTTTCCCCCCTGAGATGTCACGACTCAGTATCAAGTTCCTCCCATCCAACAAGCCTGCGGGGGCTTTGAGAAATGTGTTCATGTCCTTAACGTTTACTTTCCACTCCAGCTCGTTTGGATGTCTCCACTGGACGTGTGTGGGCTTTCCTGGAGCAGCTCCAGGCTGCCTCTTCCACTTCTTTCTAGACTTTTCTCTTTCCAACGTTAGTCTCTCCAGTACTAGCCCTCAATGAGGTTCTGCTCGCCTCTTTCAAACTTTTTCTGTTGCCTCTTACCTTTCATACTAGCTATGTTGCCCGGGGTAGTCCCAGTCCTGTGGACTCAAGTGATCCTCAGCCTCAGCCTCCCAGGTAGCTGGGATTACAGGCGTGTGCCACCATGCCCGACTGCTTTTTTGAGACCAGGTCTCGCTATGTTGCCTGGGGTAGTCTCAAACCTGCAAACTCAAGTGATCCTTGGTCTCTTGCCTCCCAAACCTTGGATTACAGGTGCACGCCACCGCACCTGGCCGCTCTTACTTTTCAGATGACAAACTCCTATACCCTCCTCTCTTGGCAGGCGTGCTAGAGGTCATGGAGCCGAGGGAAAAGAAATGGCGAAGGATGTTCCCCACTAGTGAAAACAATCCCAAACACCCCTGAGCACACCGACCTCCATTTCCCTCTTCCTCGTCTGAATGCCTGTGGAACTCGTCATAATATCTCCCTTGCATCCAGCCTCAAGAATGACCCTCTTGGCCAGGCATGGTGGCACATGCCTGTAGGTGGCAGCCTAAGAAGCCACGCCGGGGTCAAGGATTGCGGTTCGAGTCCCACCAGGGGCACGTAGTGAGACCTAGTCCCAAAAAAATAGCTGGGTGTGGTGGCGTGCACCTGTAATCCCAGCTACCTGGGAGGCTGAGGCTAGGGATTGCTTGAGTCTGTGGTACCCCAGGCAACGTGAGCCTGTGGTTCCACAGGCAAAAATAGTGAGACCTAGTCTCAAAAAAAAAA